>JBBPBX010084114.1:0-15377 GCA_038048925.1 Garcialebias charrua
TAACACAAAAATAGAGGAATAAGAGAGTCTCTCATGACTTATTGTGTTTTGATTCAAAATAATGTAATAAAATAGTGTTAATGTCTTTTTTCTGAGAGTATCAGTGAAAAGGTGTCACTGAGACATATCAAAGAGACGAAGGTGTATCAAAGACCACCGTCTGTATCACTACAGTCCCCCCTTTTGGAAGTCATCGCCAGTCCTTGGGGATGGGGTCCAACACGAAAGGAAACCTTGAACTGTCTCTGATCTTGAAGTAATCCAGCAAGTGGAAAAAAAAATCAAAAATTATAATCCCATAAAGTTTTTGGAAATTCCATACTGTTCGTAGGTAATCCCATTGCGGTAAGCTTTTGATCCTTTGGAAAACTGAGGCTGTAATCCCTTGGAAAACAAAGTCTTATAATCCACAGCGGTAATTCCACAACGGTAATTCCATATCGATTAGAGTTGTTGATTTCATCAACAACAATTGTTTTTATCAGCATGTAGAGGGGATCCCTCGATTGACGCAGAGGAGGCGACCCTTGGATGAAGGTTGAAGACCAACGTTGAAGTAGCAGGTCCCCACATCGAAGGTTGAAGGCTGGTTGGTTTCCAGTCCGTGCCACTCTGGTTCTATGTGTCATGCAATTATGTGGTTTTAGGTGGGCTTATGATTGGGATTTTACATTAGCCTTACCTATATGCACCTGGTATGTAAGCTATCATGGTTTAGATCAGCTACAACTACCAATTAAGGGGTGGATCATGCATCAAAGTTAAATATAGGGATCTACGTCTATAGATGGTTCAGGAGGGCTTCTGTAACGAAGGCCTCTTCTTCCAAACTATTCCTCCATTCATAACTTAGCTTAAAGTTAAACTAAAATAGAAAAGAAAATATAGTTTGGTCTAAATGTCTGTTGTCCTTTAAGACGACGACGTAGGATTTGATATTCCCTATAAATTTTGAAGTCTATGGCGAGACTCATCAAAATGAATAATAATCTAGAATAGAAACGATCGAATCGGTTCAAATTAGAAATTGTGAGACCAGTGTAGATTATAGTACCTTAAGTAGCATTAAACTACAATGACACTTCAACGACTGAGATTTAACAAAACGAACTGCATGTTGGCATAGTTAAATCCATTTAAGTCTTCAACTTATCATTAATAAAAACCTCTTTTGGCTGGGAGTGTTCAGAAAACAATATCAAGCTTCAATAACAACAAAAGTAGCAACTAAGCAACTAGAAAACAACGTTTCACTGCTTCAACTCACTCCTGTCGTCAGATTCCAACGTGTATCACACAATAAAAACAGGTCTTAGCTTTATAACCGATGTCAATTAAATCCTGCAGATTTAAACGGTTGTTAAGGTTAGTTTTTTGTTGTGGGTTTTTAGACTTAGCGTTTCTAAGTTCTAGTTGGAATGGTTTCTTTTAGCAACTAATATAGTTTAAACTGTTTAGTTTATTTACTATCGTGTGCTTGGACGACCTTAATTTCCCATGAAGTCTGTGAGTTTGCGAGATCTTTGTCGTTTGTGGGGTTATTGAAATCTTTGTCTTTGTCTTGGGCATGACCTAACATCACCCCCCTGAGGTCATGGGGGACCACGAACACAGGTGAGGACGTCCGTCCATGGGCACAAGTTAGGATGCCAATGTGTAGTTTAAGCTGTTTTCGCAGCTGAGAGTAGACAGTACACAGGAACCTTTTAAGTTTCGGCCAACGTTTCTTCTTACGTTTACCTCTTTCTGTGTAATTCAGGCATGTCACAACTGTTGGCGCAGTCGCAGGTGTATCTGCTTGTACAGACCGCCACGGGTCACTGTCGTTGTGTGTGTTTTCCCACTTCTTGACTGAAGAAGGGCTCTTTGAGTCTGTAGAAACTATGTCATTTCTGATTAGATCTAGACTCAAATGCTCTTGAACCAAGGTTTCATCGAAAGCTTGGCTGATTGCCGATTTATCTGTCCCAGAGGACAGTACAGCGTCTTCGGTGTGGGATCCGTGGATCTCCACACCATCTTCTACCTGTGGTAGGTAGTGTTCAGTGAGTGCTGAACGTTTCAGCTCGCAGAGGAGGTTCTCTTGTTGGGCCAGAGTCTGGTCCAACTGTTGTGTCTCTTCTGCCTCACCTGTATTTGAAGGTTCACTTACCGGGCTTGTGCTCTCGGTTGGGGAGTCATCCGTGCCTCCTGCGGTACCATCTGTTGGACAGACCGTGTCATGACCTTCAGGATCTTGTTGACTGTCAGCATTTTGTTTGCTGTCAACATATTTATTGTCAACATCTGTGGCATCTGTGTCGATGTTATTGTTGTTAACTGTGTGCTCCGAGTTTTTGTGAAAGATAGTGCTGCACATCGCTCCAGGTAGGTCAATGTTGATAGTGTCATTATCAATGATAACGTCACTCATTGTATCAGGTTGGTCAAGCACTGTAACATTCAAATCTACTAACAAACTACTTACTTCCTCTGTCTCTTCCGAGCATAGAGGTGTTTGGCCATTTTTCTGGGACATTCGTGACACTTTGCATGTCTCGAACTGTTCCGTTCGAGGCGCGGGAGGTGCAGTTCCGAGGCTCGGGGGTTTCTGTTGGGACCACGCATTGTTACATGAGTTTAGGTCCTCATACTTCAATTTCTTTTGAAGTTCACCCACCGGTAGACCTTGGTTTTCACCCACCTGGTTCGTTCGGAACCATTTTGGGTCTCTTAAAGAGTGAACACCTACCTTTTGTGGTTCGTTGCTTGTCTCAGATTCTTCAATCTGAGGTGCTTTAGGAGCGGGGCTCCCTTTAAACCATTGTGAGTCACTGTTCCAGCTGGCACCAACCTTTCGTTGTTTGTCAGTTTTAAAATCTTGTTTATTCTTGCTTGCATTATCCAACCTTTCTAACAACCGACGTATGTTCTCCATCTCCTCTGAGGTCAGAGGGCCTTTGATACGACAGCGTTTATTCTCGCTTTCTATAGGAGAGAGAACCTCTTCTATTTTTAGCGACTGGGATACGACCTTTTGACCTGGGCACACCTCAGAGGGTGTTTTGCTTTGCATGTGAGCCTCAAAAACCGTAACAGCACCCTGTTTGATTTCATCCAAAGATGTTACTTCTAATTGACACCAGGTGTACAATGGCAACTTGAATCTAATTTCAGAGATTAGATTATTTCTGAAAACAGATTTGAAAAGCGTCTGCTCTTCAAGTCCCGGTTCCATTATGTCGCCTGCATACGCCTTGAAAATCCTGTCAAAGAAATGCAAAGGATGTTCATCTTTTTTCTGCAAGACATTTCGGGCAGCTAAGTAGTCACCACACAATGAGAGAGATTTTCTCTCTGTGCGAGGTGCAGGGGGAGCAGGTCCTCGGCTTTGGGGTCCCTCTTCGGATCCTTTGATGTATGAGTCTACTAGAGGCACATACTGTATGAGCCTTGGACGCGCACCTTCTTGAACTTCCATCTTTGTTTTGATTTTTTGTGAAAATCAATAAGACAGTTCGTATTTTAATGTGTGCAAATAAATCTTCACTTTTAATGTAGCACTGAGTCAATCAAACTAACCAGCTGTGTGGTTTAAGTGTTTTCACCGTGTAATAAGTATTTCTATTCATAGGTACCTTCTTTCAGGACTTACCCTTACTGAACCTGTAAAAGTTAAATGCCCTCTTGCAGTATTAACTTTATATATAACTTATTTTTTAACAACAGTTACTAACTAACACAAGCGTGACTTTCGTTTTACTTACTCAAACACTTTTTAAAAGATTTGAAATAAATGCAATATTCACACTAAAATGTTCCCAGGAAGCTGCTCCATCATGCCTTAAAAAGATGTATTGCAGTTTGGCTAAACTGTTTTGCTGTATTTTGACAGTTATCAGGAGTGAAAATAGGATTTCTTGTTTGTTATTTTAAATATTTTTTTATTTAAAATAAACTGGAGTTTTTGTATGCTCAACATAACATTACAGATGTTATTCCAAATAAAAATCAGTGATTTTTATTAATTTGTTGTTATTTGACATCCTCAAATTTGTTCTGCTATCTTTTAACCAGCAGATTGCAGGTTTTCAAAGCTTAAATTACCACAATGTGACTGTAATTACTCATTCTGGCCGCTAAAGCGGCGCTGTTGGCTCTAAGGCCGCGTTGACTACCTTTTAGCATTTAGCCGTAGCTTTAAACTAAATCGGATAAACGTCAACTTTTGGGATGAGTTATAGCCTGGATGTGACAATCGCCTAAACAAACGTTCATTTAAGAAACGAATGGATTTGTTTAAAATGTTTAGAACAAGTTCTGTGAACTTTTAGATATAAAAAGAAACGATCTTTTTCCTTTTTTTCTCTATCTGGGTTACGTCACTTCCGTTGACGTGTCATTCGTGTTGCATTTAGGGACGTGCGTGCAGTCGGACGTTTGAGTTCTACCGACGTCTAAACGCTCTAAAACCCCTTTAAATATCTCAAAACACCGCGGTTAAACAGTTTCTGACGATATTTTATGCCTAGAACTGAAACAAGCCAGAAAATCTGTCAGAATTGTGTGAACAAAACTGAAAATTGACGATCAGTTGCGTATCACGTGATCACCTTAAACCAACCACAGCATGACAACAGATGTTATGAACGTAGCGTCAGCATATAGCTTATCAAACCTAAACTCTTTTTCAACTCATAAAACGCTAAAATTCACCACAAAAATTCCGTGAACGAATCGTTTCACATCAGAACAGTTTTACCAAGCTGCGCCCAGTAAAAATAGCAAGATAAATGTCGCCAACACGGACTTTTTACCGTATCTGCAGCAACACGTCAGAGCTAACAACTGGACCGGGTCAGAACCAGATCCGACAGCTTCAGACACAAAATGCTATTATTCCTGCTTAAAATATAACGATACCACTCGACAGCAATTTTCAGATGAACCATGAAGCTCTTATAGGCACAGTTTTGACACGGCGGTCAAACAAAGATGCGCTTTTATCTGTG
The DNA here is from genome assembly GCA_038048925.1 of Garcialebias charrua. Lineage (NCBI taxonomy): Eukaryota > Metazoa > Chordata > Actinopteri > Cyprinodontiformes > Rivulidae > Garcialebias > Garcialebias charrua. The sequence goes on from JBBPBX010084114.1 coordinate 4,992, forward strand.
ACACGTCAGCAAAGTGTCCAAACGACCCAGAACCAGCAGAACCACACAGCAACATCAAATTTTAACCCAAAAACCTCAACAAACATTTAAAAGTTGAGTAAAGACAATTCCTCAGCTACAAGTGACATTAACCAACAGTTTCCTGCAGCCATGACACACTTTCCCAGCCAAAAAACTATCGTTTTCAGAGTCTAAAACTTGGACAAAATTATGCCAACATTCAATGTACAGAAATATTAAATATTAATCTTTCAGAGACATGTACGAGCCACCAATATGTAGGGATATACTACTAGTCAGTTTTGCTGACTGTATAATATTCCAGATGATAGATTGATCTATCAGGTTTTCACCTGACAAACTTATCATCAATTAAACGAGTTCTCTCTTTTTCAGCTTAATACCAATAATTCTATACCTTGACCAGATGTAATTCACAGGAAACGTTAAACTTATGTTGGAACAGCAGGACTGGTCCATTTATTTAACATAATCAATAAATTACATCACACATTATGTACATGATTGGTTGATTATTTTTCCTATAATTAACTTCAGCATAGATGAAACATAGGAACAACAGAACAGCAAAAGTATGATATTTTACTCATTTCTGCAGGTACATTAACTTAGTTTCTGGCTTAGGAAGATAAAGGTTTAGGAGGAAGTAAATGGAGGAAAAGAAGTTAAGAGTCAGGGAGTTATCTTGATGTGTTTAACCAGAAGCATGGCAGCTCTCCGGCTGAACTCGGCTACACGTTGGTACCCTTGGCAAAGCATTTGACGACTTGTTACCTCGTGAAGATGGTCAGTCTCCCTCGGTCCAGTTTGGTCAGTTCGTTTACCATTCTCAGCGTCTCCAGACGTGCGCCTTGACTCGAACCGAAAGTAACGGCAGCTCCTGGTGCTGTTGTTCAAGATAAGACGTTCCTTAAAGGAATGTCAATAAAAGAGAGCTTTTCAGCTGTTGAAGATGGCTTATAACTTGGCATGTTATAAGTCTTTAACTGAATGACATGGTCATTAGCGTGTTGACCAGACGATCATCAGTTCTTTGGAGAAGACCATGGTTTGAGGCTTACTCCAGCAGACTTTCGTCAGTTCCAGCAAAAGCTTAGAACTTTAAGGAAGGATCTGTGATCAGTGACTTGTTGTTCTTCTCTGATTGGTCCAAACAAACCAGTGGATGAAGGTCACTCGGATAGGAGAAGATCAGTTTTTAGAACAGAGAAGAAGTTGTTTAGAATGAAGACAGAGAAACAGATTAGACTGGAGCCAGCTTCATAAAACAACTGATTAAAACTGTGTTCTAACTTCTAACAAAACTGATCGAGTTCAGTCTGACATTAATTCACTTTCAACGTTTGATTCATCATATGAAGAAGTGATCATTATTTTGAAATAACATTGGATTTCCAACTTGAATTAAACAGTTTGAATTAAACAGTCTTTGACTTAACAAACATTGAATTCAATAATGCTTATACAAGTAACACAAGGTTATTCATTAACACAAAAATAGAGGAATAAGAGAGTCTCTTATGACTTATTGTGTTTTGATACAAAATAATGTAATAAAATAGTGTCAATGTCTTTTTCCTGAGAGTATCAGTGAAAAGGTGTCACTGAGACATATCAAAGAGACGAAGGTGTATCAAAGACCACCGTCTGTATCACTACATGGCTATGAGCAGGCTCTCAAAGTTTGATGGATGCTTATACTGCTTTCTTGTAATAAGTCTAACAACTCTTCTATAAAATAAAAATAGGCATTGTAATTGATTTACACGCTTTTCCTCAAACGCTGACACAATAAATTAAATGTGGAACAATAGTTCAAAATAGTTCATAACTAAGGAACATTTTATTGCAAAAGTCCAACTTTATTATCAAATACAAATACACATACGAAAAAAAATCTAAATGCTCTGGTATTGTTCTGGGGGCCGGACCAAATAATAATAATAATAATTTGTCACATTTGTCATCTGTGTATGTTTCCCATACTTGACAGACGAAATTGGTCTTCTGCCTTTAACCCAACCACCACCAGGTGGTGCAGCGAGCAGCCGTAGTCAGCGCTCGGGGAGCAAAATGTGGAGGCGGGCCGGATTTGCATAGTCCCCCGCATAGTTTGGGGACCACTGCTCTACTTCCTCAGACGGCTGAGACGAGCTGGTCTGAGTAGCCCAGTCCTCACCTCCTTCTACAGGTGTGCAGTGGAGAGCGTCCTGTGCTCCAGCATCAATGTGTGGCATGGAGGCTGCACAGCTGCAGAAAGAAAAGCTTTGCAGAGAGTGGTGAAGGCTGCACAGAAGATGTTGGAGTCAGTCTCCCCACCATCACAGACATCTACACCTCCAGATGCAGGAAGAGAGCCACCTGCATCATGAAAGACCCCACTCACCCAGCACACTCACTCTTTGCCCCACTCCCCTCAGGACGGAGGTTGAGGAGCATCAAATGTAGAACCACTAGACTGAGGAACAGCTTCTACCCTGAGGCTGTTAGACTCATGAATAAATAAATAATAAGAATAATCACTGCAAAATATCACATCATGCTGATGCTGATCTGTTTTCTTGTTGCTGTGTTCATCTGTGACCATCTGCTCATACAGACTCATGTTCGTGCTGCTGTTTATAATGATGTTTTTCTACTACATTAGGGCTTAGTGTATTACTAGTTGATGTTTTTCTTAGTTAATCCTAGATGTTATTACTGTTTTTCTCTTGCATTTTGTTGTTGGATGTAACTGGGACCCTGTGTACATAATCTCGTTTCATCACATGTACTACCACATGCGGTGCAAATGACAATAAAGACTCTGACGTATCGGTGTGGGTCCAAACTGTAATTTATAATTGATCGTTACTTTTCTGTCGAAGTTTTTCTGATTTGTATTTTGTAACCCTAACATTTTGACAGTGAGCTAATGACCAGTGTTCATCATACACATGTCAAAGTTTATGAGCTAACAAGCATCAGTTTTACCACAGAGCTTGTTGGTTACATTAGAGTGAATGAAAAAAACTTTCTGTTTTTCAGAACATCTCACGGAGGTCTCTGGGGAAAATTCTGATCAGCACTTTGGAGTCTGGCAGCAACCCACAGCATGGTTAGTGGAGTTCTTCCAGCTTATAAAACCCTAACAAACACTGAAATGTAGAGTTCAGCTCACGTGCTGTGTTTCACCCAGGCAAAGCCCACATTCTGGAGGTGCTCAATGCTCTTTACCATGAGCTGGCTGCCTGTGAGATTCTGTCTGCTGGTGGGCCTCTGGAGAGGACGCAGAGTCAGCCGACACTCATCATCTCATGTTAAACAAGACTGCCTCCATCTGGGCTCGCCACACTGAAGCATCTTCTCCAGGGCAGCTAAACAACCGTCACATTCCAAGCTAAATGTTGTGTATTATACTGTAGCGTTTATTTTCCTCTTTGTTATTTGAAGTGATTTGTGGGGCGGCCGTGGCGTAGTGGTAATGGCAGTCGTCCCCCGATCGGAAGGTTGGCGGTTCGAATCCCGGTTCCCCACACCATGTGTTGTTGTGTCCTTGGGCAAGACACTTAACCCCGAGTTGCTCCCGGTAGGACTGGAAAGCACCTTGCATGGTAGTCTGCCGCTACCGGTGTATGAATGTGTGTAGCATTCAATGTGTGTAGCGCTTTGAGATTTTCACTAATGAAAAGCGCGTTATAAATTGAATTCATTATTATTATTATTATTATTATGATGTTCACCTTCAGCTCAAGTGTATTATATCAATGAAATGTTCCTTTTCACATGGTGCTGTAGACTTTTTTTTTTTTTATTGTATAAATTCTTTTCAAAATGGACAATTTTTTCTTTAAAAAAAAAATAAATTTTCCCCAATGTGAATGAATAAAAAATAAGGTAAACTTTAAAAAGCTCAGGTCCTAGAGGAGCAGTGAGGCTTTCGTCCAGGTCGTGGAACAGTGTACCAGGTCTGTTTTGTGGATCATGTCCTGTGCAGTGGCGGCTTCCTATATGGGCGACACGGGCGGACGCCCAGGGCGGCCTCCAGCAGGGGGCGGCAAAGAAGAAGAACAAGGAGAGACGTTGCGCCTCGTTTTTTATTTTATTTATCTTTTACAACTTTTGTTTTTAACAACATAACACAGAACACCACTACCGCGCTGCTCCTGTGCCGCCCCGCCCCTCATTTATTCATGTCCTCAGTTTATCAGCAGCAGCTGCGGGCAAGTACGCCTCCTCCACTTTTACTTTCGTTTTTGTTCCGTGCTTGGAGGTGACACTACATGCGGCCAGTGGAAAGATGGAAGGGAGGAAAATTAGGGTGGTGCAGAGTGAGAAGAGAAGGATTAAAAAGAGAAAGGCTCTGGAAACAGACGCAGCTAAATTTACAAACATTGACACATGTTTCACTCAAACAGCTGCAGTTTGTAAATGAGAGATGAAACAGGTAAGACATGCTGTTGAACTTTGCTACAAAACAGTTCAAGTTAATTATCAAGTCAATGAGTGTTGTGTTGTGTTGTGACATAACATACTGTTTCTGTTATATCATTTAAATAATATATGTGTCTGGTGAAGACCTGCTCTATATGAAAAGTGCCCTGAGATGTTAGATGATTCAACTCTTTAATGAAATTGGCCTGAATTGATCATAAGTATTTGTAAAAAGGGGAGATTTTTGTTGAGTTATGACAATTTTTAAAATGTGATTTAGTGTCAGAAGTGATGAGGGGATTGTTCCTGTCAGTATGAAGGAATAGGTGAGCTGTAACTGTGTGTGAACAAGCATTAGTTCCAATATACATGTAAACACTTTCTAAACGACAGTAGTGACTCATATTTTTATCATTCAAAGTAAGATAATAAATACATAAAGCCCACAATGAAAGGGAATAGTATGAAAGTAATATGAAATAAGCCTGCATATTTTGCCATTGAAAATATATTAATTGATTAAGTCAAAATGTGTTTTCCATATCAAATGTACTAAAGCTTTACAAATTATTGTTCTGATGCAGGCTCAGTAAATGTAGTCCTCTGGACAGATTCTTCTTTGTATCAAAAAGACTTCTTCAGTCTGAGGAGCTGTGACAAACTCAGTCATCTTTCCTCCTTGATACAGAGGAACGATGGTTTGAGAGAGGAGTAAAGGAGGCCATCTTTGTGAAAAGAAACCGTCCATCATTAAACAGAGGTGGAGGCCTCCATGTTCAACTGTCCACCTCTTACAATGCTGTTATTGCTAGTATCTTACTGTTCATATAAAATATTTGATAATGTTCTTATAGAAACAATTCTTGAATAATGTTCATACTGTGTTAATGCTACATGTTTGTCTCAGGCTACTTGTTCTGCCATTAACTCTAAAATACTTATTGAATAGGTTACATATGTAGGTAAAACTAGATGTTGATCAACCCATTAAAGTACACCAGAATGCAGGAAATGGCATCTATTTTATTCAAAAAATTATGGGAGAGGACCCCCACTGGCAGCCTAGCGGCGGGGGGTGGGGGGCATTGAGGTTGCTCGCACAGGGCGCCAAATAGGCTAGGACCGCCTCTGCATAAATATACTTTCAAACCAGACAAGATAGAAAGTCCATGATTTAAATAAATCTGTTTTTTAACCGCAGTAAAGTAGTTCCTTTAACAACAGTTGTTGAAGTTCTTCTGTGTGTGCCACCAAAAGCATAATGCCTAATTTGACAGCAGCATTGCAAATTGCCACAAGAATTCACTGTAACTGAAGCTTCAACAAATGCACCAATTTTTGAAACATTTGGCCCAACTGGTTCAATGCTTCTTCATAAAAGCTTCATTTGCTCATCACTACTGGGTTCTTCATTTGCTGGGCCCATAACCTGTTAGCAGAGATGAATCTTCCAGCAGAATATGCGTGATAAATGAAGAAATACCAGTATAATGGACGGAGGAATAAACACACGACGTCAGCTTGGGTTTCGTCAAGAGAAGAAGAGACATTTTATTAAAACTTGCGAGTTTATATACAATCATTACAAGAAGTACCGGAAGTGCTCTTTCACAATAAAATACAAAATAAAGGTACAACTGAGAGTATACAGTACATATCTTAATATTTAGTTTTCTAAATTGCCTTGTGATCCAACTGTCACTGTGTTTTGCTGCTATTCCTCTTGATTGTACTTTTGGTTGCTATTTTGCTTCGTTTTGTAAAAAAAAAAAAGAGAGAGAAAGTTAAATTTGTATGACTGACTATTGTTATTGTTGTTATCCACTGTTGTCATCACTCTGTGTTAAGAAAAGGTCATTCATGCTTTTATCACCTCAAGGCTCGACTACTGCTACAGGAATCTCCCAATCCTCCATTAGACGCCTTCAATTGGTCCAAAATGCTGCAGCTCGATTTTTAACCAACACCTCCAGACGTGAACCTATTACCCCTGTTTTATTTTCTCTTCATTGGCTTCCAATTGATTTTATAATTAAATTAAAAAATTTATTTTTCACTTTTAAAGCTCTCAATGGTTTTGCCCCACTATACTATATTTGACTGATCTTGTAACTGTCCGTGAATATAGGAGAACACTGAGATCATCTAATACATTTCTCCTGTCTGTCCCAAAGACCAACTACAAACGATGGGGTGACCTTTTCTGTTGTTGCACCCACTCTGGAATCAGCTACCTCAGGACTTTCGCTCCATCACTCATATGGAGTTTTTTTAAAATCTAATCTTAAAACCTTTTTATTCAGGCAGGCTTTTAATACCTAGTAGTTCTTTGTCATTCTTATGTTTTAATTGTTTTTAATGTTAACTGGCTGTTTTCTAAATGTTTAATTGATTGCTTTTTTACTTCTGTATTGTTCAGAACTTTGTGCACCCTCTGGCTGCTGAAAAGGCCTCTATAAATAAAGTTTGGTTGATTGATTGATTAATTTAAGAAATCAGCTCTTGTAAATGAGTCCCCAAGGTTCAGTGGGATTAACCTCTATAAATAAAGGTTGAATGAATTAATAAAAGCCTGAAAAAAATTATTCCTAAATTGCTCAGGTCCAAAAACCACAACTTCTGTCTTGTCTGAGTTGGTAAAAAAGGGTCATCCAAGTTTTTATGTCTGTAAGTCATGGTTGTAACTTTAACTGATTGGATTAATCGAGTATTGTTATTATTATTTTCAGTTTGTAATAAATAAACCAATAAACAAAATTTGTCAATAAACAAAATTCGTCTTGCAGCATTAAACTTAAGTAACCACCCGCACGTGTCTACAGGTCACTCAAGATGACCGAGACTTTGTAGATCTCGCGAGGCATTTTGCGTTGCCTAGCAACGTGACTAACAGCTCGTTCCGTTCAGGTTTCCTCAAATGTTAGCTAAATTACTGGAAGCTGTAACTGTTGTCTAGCTGTGTGGTTTCTTCCTTCGTTTTTTTTATAAATTCAAAACGTGTTGGTAGACTCAAAAACAAACTTCAGATGTCCGCATTATCTCAGTCCAGCTTTATCTTCGGCCTCCGGACAGGAGTAGCTAATAACGTGTGTTTCGTGGACGAGCAGACGGTGGTCTACCCCAGCGGAAGCAGCTGTGTGTGCCACAACTTTGTGCAAAGATGTCAGCGATTCATTTCCGGTACTTAACGCGCTTTTCACACTTTTTATTTACAAAATTTACTGCATACAGGTATCAGGATTTTTTTTTTTTAAACCTCACCTGCCGTCTTGTGCGCATGCTCAAAGTCAGTATTTTGCAATGCATTGTGGTCTAAATAGTTTCACACCAACTTCCGGTTTGTTGAACGCTAATTTAGCGAGTTTGTCGCCTTTTTTTTATCGAGTTTTCAGACTCCTCTGGTGGATTTTGTTAAAAAGCCACAATTCTAGCAAATTTTCTGATGTTACTGAGATTGTTGTAGACTTTCTAAGGACTTGTCATCTCAAATCCCTGACAGTCCTTCAGCAGCGCCCCCTGCAGCTGCATTTAAGAAATATCCTGGGTAGAAATGTTTGAGGATTTTTCCTTTTTAGGTTCGTATGTTGTCAATTATTTGTCAATTTAACGTGGCCACCACCGCTAATCAACATTAGTAAAAAAAAAAAAAAAAAATTAGTTTTACTAACTAAACTTTTGATTCGGTAGAGGGTCGTCCTATAGTCTTCCATGAAGTCATGCATAATGCTGCTATTCTAGAGGTTTGACTCATAAAATGGCTGGAGCTCCATCATCTTTGTTTAAAACTGAGACTGGCAAGAGGCATTTCTTCAGTGAAACTTTAAAAATAGTTGTATTTTTCAGATATCCTGATGCATGCTCAATAATCCAGGAAGAAAAATCTAGCAAAGTTAAATCTGATCCTCTGGACATTCAAAAAACAAAACAAAAAAATTGTAGAAATGTTTCGTCTTTCATCCGAAAGACTTCCTCAGTCAGAGGAGCTGTTCAGCTCAGTCTTATAAATAGCACCCTCTCACAGTGGATCAACCAGTTGGCTGATGACAGCTGAAACCAGCTGCTCACATGATCAAGGAGGACCATCAGTCTAACGATGGCTCGTTAGCACCCTGATGGTTGTTTGCTATTCACAGAGGGCTGAGTGATACTAGCAATAACAGCATTGTAAGAGGGGGACAGTTGAAGTACATTTTACTTTTTTTTTTTTCTCCTCCAGCTTCAGAGAAAAATCAGGACATCCGTGCTCTGGCCCTCAGTCCCAGTCGTCGTTATCTGGCAGTATCAGAGAGGGCTGAGAAGGCATCCATCACTGTGTTTGATCTGCACCACGAGCAAGGCAGGAAGAGGAAACCTCTGACTGCAGGCGACATGCTGGTTCAGGAGTTCTTATGCATGGCTTTCTCACCTGATTCCAAGTACCTCATAGGGCAGACAGGAGGCCCAGAGTGGATGTTGATCTTCTGGTATTGGGAAAAAAACAGGGTCCTTGCCACAGTGAAGATGACTACTTCCAGTAATCCTGTAACACAGGTGAGTTTCTGTTGTATGACGCCACATAAAGAGCTGTGATGATGTGAACTCTCACTCTCACTTGATTCATTTCCTGATTTTCATTTATCAAAACATTCACACCAATCAAGAGATGGATGCTGTGACTTTTTGTTGTTGTTGTTTGATACATTTTGGGGCAGCTGTGGCTGAGTGGTTAGAGCAGTGGTCCTCAACTGGGAGAGTTGGGGGTTTGATTCCAGCAGCAGTCACAGCCGAGGTGTCCCTGGTCAAGACACTGAACCCCTCATAATGTCTCAAGTGTGTCCCATCAAGGTGTGTGTGTACTGTATAGTAAAGTGATGTGTGTCTAGTGGAGTGCTGTATGAATGTGTGTGTAGTAGAGTGCTGTATGAATGTGTGTGTAGTAGAGTGCTGTATGAATGTGTGTGTAGTAGAGTGCTGTATGAATGTGTGTGTAGTAGAGTGCTGTATGAATGTGTGTGTAGTAGAGTGCTGTATGAATGTGTGTGTAGTAGAGTGCTGTATGAATGTGTGTGTAGTAGAGTGCTGTATGAATGTGTGTGTAGTAGAGTGCTGTATGAATGTGTGTGTAGTAGAGTGCTGTATGAATGTGTGTGTAGTAGAGTGCTGTATGAATGTGTGTAGTAGAGTGCTGTATGAATGTGTGTGTATAGTAAAGGTCGCAAATCGCCACTATGCAGGTTATGCAAGGCATACGGGCGCTGCCCTACAGGGGGCGCCAAAACCGTCTCTAGAAAAAATGTTTTTCTAGCAGGCATCTTCTTTAACTGCATGAAATGATCAATAACAGGGAAACAGCACTGCTTAGGCGCCCCCCCCCCTGCTCCCTCACCTCCCTCCTCCTATCTCTCTGCTCTCCCTTCACACACAGGTGCTGTGAACACGCACCCCTAGAGAACGCACACAGGCACGTTATTTATTTATTTATTTATTTTTTCACTCGTGCACTTGACTTTGGAGCGGCAGAAAAACTATCCAGGGCGCAAAACAGGAAAAGGAAGTTGTTGGAAGGATGAAAAAAAAGCCTTTCAATGTGGTTAAAAGATATTAGGTAAGTACTGTCAGTGTATGAGCAGGACAGGAGGGTTGTAAAATATTCAGGTTAGCTAAAGCTAGCCTAATAGGAATCGTCCCATATTTGGCTGTTAAATAAATGTAGCCTCCCCTAAAGACGTGATTTGTTTAATATTTTTATGAATATTTTATACATGTCCCACACATCCACACACTAAGTGTAAGAATGACCTAAATAAAACTCAGGAAACATTAACACAAGCTAAACTGTTGTGGTGGCAGTTCCCAGCTATGTTCCAGTGCTGCAATTTATACACTCATATGTACATTTATTATTATTGATTCTTTAATTAAAGATGAGTTGTACAAGTTTATGTGTGTATCAGACAAATTAGTCCTCAGTGT
>JBBPBX010084115.1:0-15377 GCA_038048925.1 Garcialebias charrua
AAGGGAGGTTTCACATTGAGCACCAGATGGCAGCAGAGCTATCGTGATAACTCTTACAGAAGCAACACGGAGAATATAAACCTTTCCGTTCGTTGTGCATCACTCAAAATAACTTTTTCTCCACGAACTGAAGCCAAATCAAATAAAATGTAGTTTTAATTGGCTAAATTCGACGGATGCGTTTATATTTTTGTCCATTCAATGTACGGTTTGAGCAGAGTTCAGTATCGGACGTGACGTCAGATCGGTTCTGCTGACACGTGACCGGAAAATCCGGATTTACGGTCTAAAAAACGGCGCTAAATTTAAAATATTTTGAGAGGAAATTTCATTCATTGAACATTATTTTAGCAAAAACGGTCAGAGGTCTATCTTAATATTTATATATGTTGTGCCATTTTTTGAAAAGTTAAAAGATCATGTCAGTGGAGCTTTAACTTTTACCAAAGTAATTTTATGATAAGGTACTTGTACTTTTACAAAAGTATTACTTTGAGGTACTTTATACAACACTAATTAACAATTTCTACGGGTATACAATGTTGCTTAAAAGCTAAACATCACACAAAGCCCACAGAGACTGGTTTCCATTGTGGTCCTGTGTATTCTATTCATCTGAGTTCTATCCTGATTACATACAGAAAATGCCCTTTCTGTTAACAAACTGTTCCCTGTTGAACAAACACTAACATTTCTAACCAAAATAAAATCAACATCAATTATGCGCAGACACATGCTCCAAACCTTTCAAAATGTATGCAAAGATGAAGTTGTATGAATGTTTGTGTTTTACAGATGGAACACACAGATGACTAGCAGCGAAGAGCAGCTTTTGAAAGGCAAGTCTGTTGGACATTCCTCACTGTGTCATTAGCAGGTTATTTTTGTTTCTCATTTAATGATTTTAACTTTTCTTCTAAAGACCTTGCCATCCACAAGATGACTTCAGTGCTCACTGAAGTACTTGTGGTGGTGAAGGATCTGTCCAGAGATGTGCAGTTCATCAAGAACAAGTTGAGAGAGGGCAACATGAGACACAAGGTGGTATCCGGGGACCAGCCACCGCAACTTATACATTCCCTGTCCAGCTGCCAGTCACCAGTGAACAAGACTTCATGGGGTGGAGTCATTACTGATGGAAGAATCAGTTCGTCAAAAGATGGTAATTTATTTGATAGACTGAACTGCATTCATTTATTAAATGTAGACCATTTCAATGTGGTCTGGCTCATTTTTCCTCAAGGAAAAATATGCTAAGCTCTCTAGGCACTTGAGCACAAATTCTTATCTAAAAGTTCAAAATGTGCCACAGAACATCTGCTATTAATGAAATGTTTTGAAATTGTTCAAATACTGTATATCAGGGATGTCCAAAGTGTGGCCCGAGGGCCATTTGTGGCCCCTGAAACGATTTTGTGTGGCCCCTGACTTCAGATCAAGAATTATACTTTACAAATTTGTCCCCCTGGCACAGGTGTTTGATGTAGATGGAGAAATTCTATTTGTTATTTGGGCAAATTTATCACAAAGTAAAATCTTATAATTAAAAATATTGGGAACAATAACAATTATTTGTCTTTAAATAACAAAACTCTTAGCTTTTTCTAAATCTATCTAGTGACTTCTACTCAAAAGCTGATTTTGCTTCACTCCAATCTGCTTTAAATTATAGAATAATGTTCCTCATGTACAGCACTTTGTGTCAGCGGCCATTGTTTTAATGCACTTTATTAAAAAAAGTTGATTTGGGGTGCACCGTGTCTACATTTGGCTTTGATCTTTCTCTAAAATCACAGAGTTCTCTGAGTCAGCTTCAGGTGCTTGTAGTTAATCTTAAATATCTTCTAAATTGAACCAGGTGTTTCAATGCCTTAACATCACACAACAATTACAGTGGAGAAACTTGTCAGTTTGGTTTAAAAAAAAAAACTTAAAGTAATTTTTATTTATTTTTTTCTGTGCAGAGATATTCTTGTGCTATATTTTTTAAATGAATATATCCAAAGCTCCTCAGTTGAAAACACTAAAATGGTAGAAAAGATGTTTAAAAACCTCTTTCCTCAGAAGGACACAACACAACTGCATATTTGGTGAGCTTCCTCCCCTGCAAATTACTTTATAGACTGCTGGTGATTGAGAATACAGGTAGTCCCCGACTTACGAGCGAGTTCCGTTACAACGAGGTGCTCGTAAGATGAAAATTTGTAAGTTGAAACACGAAGCACAAGTTCTCGTAAGTCCGGAATTTCGCTCGTAAGTTGGAACGGTTTTGCTAGTGCGACTACAAACACTCGTTTTTCATCGAAAAACTGCTTACTAGTGCATAAAAATGATCGGAAACGTGTGTCCACATGTTTAGCTAACGAACTGTGGTGAAAAAACACAGAAAAACTCGGTATTTTTTGCGTTTTTTTCCAAAAATTCGCCAGCTCGTAAGTCTGGAACCTCGTAAGTAAGAGCGCTCGTAAGTCGGGGACTACCTGTATAATTATGCTCTTAGTGTGCCATATAGTAAAAAATTCTTTTGAATTTCTAAAATGTATTGCATCTTGTCTTTCATGCCTCTTCTGTATGAAATGCAAAAAAAAAAGGATTAATTTTGAATAAAGAAAATGTGAAAGTGCAAGCTATAAGAAATAATCAAAGGACAATGTTCTTGGTGAGCTTAATAGGTGCATGGATATGTTGTCAAGATCGAGTCAAACTAGACATTTGCTTCTCTTTCCAGTTCAGTCTAATTGGATGCTGAGCATTTAATTTTAAAAAATCACACCCGTGTGAAGTGAGTGCTGCTCATCACTGTACCTCATCAAATGTCATCTCATTATGGCCAATGACATTTTGCATCCTCACACAATATTTGTTTATACAAACACTCAAATTTGTCATATTCAGTGGGAATGTGTGGGACAGTTTGTGCACACACCAAAAGCAGAACATGGGAGATAGCACCTCTCAAAAAAAAAAAGAGGGGAGGGGGGTATACAATTTTATCAAATATACACCATCTTCCTCACTCTTATTTTTTTTGTCTTTCAGCTGCTGCTCGGCAGTTTGACCCAAAGCTAACTGACAAGGACTACAGCGGAACTGTCAAGAAGTGGCTTCGTTATGCGCCAGACCGGGAGGGGGGTATCCCAAGGAACCAAAGTGATCCAAACCCAAGCCAAACGTGTCAAACCTAGTCTGAAAAAGCTAAGTCTGGTCCTCTGGACATACAAAAAACAAAGCAAAAAAAAAACTGTAGAAACGTTTCGTCTTTCGTCCGAAAGACTTCCTCAGTCTGAGCTGCTGTATTCAGCTCAGTCTGAGCTGCTGTATTCAGCTCAGTCTTATACCATACCATACCATTTTATTTATAAAGCACTTTAAACAGGAACAAGTCCACACAAAGTGCTGATATAAATAGCACCCTCCCACAGTGGATCAACCAGTTGGCTGATGACAGCCTGAAACCAGCTGCTCACATGAGCAAGGAGGACCATCAGCCTGACGATGGATCGTTAACACCCTGATGGTTGTTTGCTATTCACAGAGGGCTGAGTGATACTGGCAATAACAGCATTGTAAGTGGGGGACAGTTGAACCCAGAGGCCTCCACCTCCGTTTAATGATGGACGGTTTCTTTTCACAAAGATGACCTCCTTTACTCCTCTCTCAAACCATTGTTCCTCTCTATCAAGGATGTGAACATCTTCATCCCTGAAAGAGTGACCGCTGGCCTGGAGATGAGTGTAGACTGCAGAGTCCTGACCTGATGATGTTGATCTTCTGTGCTGGGCCATCCTTTTGGCCAGTGGCTGTTTAGTTTCCCCAATGTAAGACTGATCACAGCCCTCCTGACACTGAACAGCATACACAATATTACTCTGTTTGTGCCGGGGGACTGGATCTTTGGGATGAACCAGTCTTTGCCGTAATGTATTTTGGGGTTTAAAAGCCACTGGGTGGCTTGTATACCCCCCTCCCAGTGGCTTTTAAACCCCAAAATACATTACGGCAAAGACTGGTTCATCCCAAAGATCCAGTCCCCCGGCACAAACAGAGTAATATTGTGTACTGTATGCTGTTCAGTGTCAGGAGGGCTGTGATCAGTCTTATATCGGGGAAACTAAACAGCCACTGGCCAAAAGGATGGCCCAGCACAGAAGATCAACATCATCAGGTCAGGACTCTGCAGTTTACACTCATCTCCAGGCCAGCGGTCACTCTTTCAGGGATGAAGATGTTCACATCCTTGATAAAGAGGAACGATGGTTTGAGAGAGGAATAAAGGAGGCCATCTTTGTGAAAAGAAACCGTCCATCATTAAACGGAGGTGGAGGCCTCCGGGTTCAACTGTCCCCCACTTACAATGCTGTTATTGCTAGTATCACTCAGCCCTCTGTGAATAGCAAACAACCATCAGGGTGTTAACGATCCATCGTCAGGCTGATGGTCCTCCTTGCTCATGTGAGCAGCTGGTTTCAGGCTGTCATCAGCCAACTGGTTGATCCACTGTGGGAGGGTGCTATTTATAAGACTGAGCTGAATACAGCTTCTCAGACTGAGGAAGTCTTTCGGACGAAAGACGAAACGTTTCTACAGTTTTTTTTTGTGCTTTATTTTTTATTTTTTGAATGTCCAGAGGACCAGACTTAGCTTTTTTAGATTTTTCTACCTGGATTATTGAGCATGCATCAGGGTGTCAAACCTAGGTTACCCCAACACACGCTGTTTCCCTTGTTCTTCGAGTACAAGTCTTAACCTCATGGACGCTGTTATTACATGAACATTAGACTTTTCTGTCAGTTAAAAAGGAGTCAAATATGTTGACAAATACCTTCTTTACTGAGCTCCACGATTGCCTACAAAGTTAAGAGGATGGAGGATTTTGCGAGAGAGGAGCGCCTCTGACTCATTTGCTGAGCTTCAGAACAAAGTCCATCGCAGAGTGCCCAGTGAGAAATGCAACCCAGGCTGCCTTGAGCACCTTCTTCTGGCTTTTCCCTTTTCAGGGGTCACCACAGCGAGTCATCCTCCTCCACCTCACTCTGTCCTCTGCATCCTCTGTTCTCACTCCAACTACCTTCATGTCCTCTCTAACTGCATCCATACATCTCCTCTTCTTTTCCTCTTTGTGTGCGTGTGTGTGTGTGTGTGTGTGGGGGGGGGTGTTAATAAAAAAATAAATTTAAAGTCATGGTCAGTTTTTTTATGTCTGATGTTTGCATTACCGTAGTAGTTCTGAAGATACAAACCACTGTGTAGACTGCTTTTGGTCCAGCTTGTGATTTGTACATCATGATGTTGGTACATAAATCTAAATTAAAGACTAATGTTGATGTAGAAAACTGGGTGATGTTAAAATGTAAAGATGTTAGAAGCCAACTATTTGTATTGCAGATTTAAAACAAATGTAGTTATATAAAGTGCTTCACATATTAAAAATAAAAAATAAATGGAGGGTTAGGGTAAAAAAAAAACAACTACCGGTAACCATTGGTGTTTTACATGGTCTACCTACATGCAAAACCTGTATTTTCAGGCAGAGTATATCATATTCCCAAATATGCATGAATTTGCATAAATGAAAAATCCTTAAATATCCGAATGACATCTGCAACGACGTGATACGCCAAAGATCTGCTGGAACTCTTGAGGGATCGCATATTTCCAGGTACTTCACAGATAAAAATCCATAAATATACGACTGACATCTTCATCGTGATACGTCAAAGATCTGCTGGATCTCTGAGAAATCGCATACTTCAGAGATACTTCACAGATAAAAATCCATAAATATACGACTGACATCTTCATCGTGATACGTCAAAGATCTGCTGGATCTCTGAGAAATCGCATACTTCAGAGATACTTCACAGATAAAAATCCATAAATATACGACTGACATCTTAAACGTGATACGTCAAAGATCTGCTGGATCTCTGAGAAATCGCATACTTCAGAGATACTTCACAGATAAAAATCCATAAATATACGACTGACATCTTCATCGTGATACGTCAAAGATCTGCTGGATCTCTGAGAAATCGCATACTTCAGATATACTTCACAGATAAAAATCCATAAATATACGACTGACATCTTCATCGTGATACGTCAAAGATCTGCTGGATCTCTGAGAAATCGCATACTTCAGATATACTTCACAGATAAAAATCCATAAATATACGACTGACATCTTCATCGTGATACGTCAAAGATCTGCTGGATCTCTGAGAAATCGCATACTTCAGATATACTTCACAGATAAAAATCCATAAATATACGACTGACATCTTCATCGTGATACGTCAAAGATCTGCTGGATCTCTGAGAAATCGCATACTTCACAGATACTTCACAGATAAAAATCCATAAATATACGACTGACATCTGTCACGTATACGTAAATATAAACAATCATACGTCATATATGCGGCAAGTATCCGAAGAGATGTAAGCAGTAATCCCGAGGGATAACAGAGCCACATATTTCTGGATCTGCAGCAGATAAAGTATCCGGATTTTGTGATTTTTTAAGGATCAATAAAGTTCGGATCTGTTCGTATCCGGGGATATCCGAAACTGGATTTTCCGAGGATGCGATACGGAAATTCCCGGAAATTGTCCGTATATGTGAAGGATGCGGAGATATACCACATCTGATACTCCCGTATATCTATGGTTTTTGTGCAGTGAATGACCTGGCTATTGGCACCACCTACAGAGTACAGAGGTTTAGGGAAGGTATGGCTCTGTGGGTCAGGTTGACTAAGCAAGGCAATTCTCTAGGTAAGTTTATTTAACTGCTCTTGTTGTTGTATCAAAATTTTACGTAGTTCCCTTAACTCTGACCTCAATCCCTTGGACTAGCCTGAGACCAGCATGCTTAAATCCAAATTATGGGACTGAGATACTCCGAGCCCTACCTGATGAGCCCTCTCGTTCCCATCTAATGACCTCAGCCCTAACATCAAGTAAAGTAGCTATAGGCTTCTCCTGTACTAACTGTTTCAATGCTTGCTGCAGGGGACCATCTTAAACATGCTCCAAAAACTTATACCTCAACAATACATCAGCATTAACCATGCTGGGAGTGCAGAAGATTTAACCTTCTCCTTTAGGCCCATTAATGCAAGGGAAAACTCTTGAAGGGTTTCACCCTCCTGCTGTTTTCTAGAAAAGAAAGCTTCCTGCAAAGAAACATAAGAATTAGTACAGCCATATACACAGTGCTTTAAGTGGAAAAAAACAAGTGCCGGTACCCTCCCTAATGTCATAATAATATGCATACCTGCAAACTCAGAAGGGATGAAAATGGTGACAAACGTTGCGCCAACCCCCCCCCAACCCCCCGAAAGATTTTGTAATTTTTTAACATGCTTCAGGTAAAAGTCATTTACTAACCTGATTTAGTCAAAGTCAACTTTATTGTCAGAACTGCAATATGTACAGGACATACACAGGATTGAAATTGCATTTCTCTCTCAGTCCCTCGGTGCAACAGTAACCATTTAAACACTAAACAATTAATAAACAAGCATAAAATGAATGAGGAAATAGGAAAGATTGTGTCAACCAAAAAATTAACAACCAACAACAGCAGCAAGCCAAATACAGCAGAACATTTTGCTAACAATGCGCTGCTCCGAGTCAACAGATGCATTAAAAAACTTAAGACTTATCTCTTCAGACAGGCTTTTGGTTAATTTTGTACATTGATTTTAGAGTTTGTTATGTTTTACCTTTTTGTATAGTACTTCTGTGATTTTATTATTTTATTTTTCCTTTTGTAAAGCACTTTGTGACTCTCATGTCTGTGAAATGTGCTATATAAATAAAACTTACTTACTAACAGTAAAAACTAGTTTCTTAAATATGCTGGTGAAGATGTTTTGCCAGAAATTTTGAATAAAGTAGATGCCATTTCCTATTTTAACAAGTTGTTAAACATCTATGTTTACCTACATGTAAACATGATTCACTAACTATTTTAGAGACATCTAACAAAATAAAGTCAGGTCCTGTGGACAGATTAAAAAATTGTTGAAATTATTATTGATCATGAATCAGGATATTTTAGAGACACCTCATTTAACTAGTTCATATAGACATCATCCTGTTTTTAAATTCACTCCTGTGGCTAAAATAATAAAATTAATGTGATACTTTATCACAGTGGCTTTAGGGGTGCAATTGACTTTTATTTTGTTAATTTTTATTTAGTTTTATTTGTAACACAACATGCCATTTTACTAAACAATGGTTACACTGCATGTATAAAAATATTAACTTTACCCACACGTTGGAGGAGTTACTTCCGCTTCCCTCGCGCTCTGTCGCGCTGCAGTTTGTTTTTGTTTTTTTTACAGATTTCGCTGTCCTGTCGTCTCCTCCCCCTGTCTATCCTGAGGCTGTGATTGGCCAAATGTCGCGCTCCACCAAAGATGTTTTATTGTCGTGAAGATGCATTACTCTTTCTTGAAATCCAGTCGGGGGAAATGATGCATTCTAATCTGCCACGGGTCTTTCAAGTGGAGAAGACGAAAATAAGTTCCGGAACGCACCGTACGCTTAAAAAAAGTCCCGGTACTCTCAGGGTTAAATTTTAGAAGTGGCGGAACTGGGTACCGGTGAGTTCCGGCCCACTTAAAGCACTGCATATACCTCCTTTAGCACTTTAACAGCACAAGCAGGGTCAGACCGTTCAGCGCTAGAGCTGCATCTAAGCTCCTCTCGTGCCTCACCTTCCAGGTGATCACACAAATAAAAAGCCTGATCAACTTGTGATAAATGACGTGACCTCATACAGGCCTCAGCCTCCTCCAACCACTCATTTAACCCTATTCCCATCCTTCCCCTGAACATTGGACATTTCCTGTCACGAGGCACAAACACCAACCT
This sequence comes from Garcialebias charrua, assembly GCA_038048925.1. Lineage (NCBI taxonomy): Eukaryota > Metazoa > Chordata > Actinopteri > Cyprinodontiformes > Rivulidae > Garcialebias > Garcialebias charrua. Next base: position 8,890 of record JBBPBX010084115.1, read on the forward strand.
CTCTGACACAGGGTGATGAGTAGGCAGAACAGTTGGAGATGCACTGGAGGTACAGGAGTCAGCAGAAGTACCCGGGACAGAAAAAGACTGTTCTTGACCAACCACTCGTTGTCTGCTTTCAATTTGGCAATCAAATCCTGCATTTCTTGGGCCTCGTCCTCCATGATGCGGATTCTTTGGGATAAGGTGAACTTGCTACTGCTTTGCCTGAACACAACACAATTTAATCCCCCAAAAACAAAAACAAAACAAGCAACAACAAAAAAAGAAAGAATCAAGTCTCCTTTTCCACAACAGTCAGCCCTACCAACAACGCCAAATGTGACACATGGGTGTGATTATCTTTAAAAATATTAAAGTTATAATAGAGAATGTTAAGTCTTTAATCAGCTTGCAATGAGTGAAAAACACCACTACCACCTGGGATTATACTCCAGGAAATCTAAATAGTAAAAAGACACATAGGTTTGTTCTACTGGAGGAAGGAGACAAGATTCAAATACATTTTACCAAATTTATTAGAGGGAAATTGGTAATTTCCAAATTTTAAAAAATTATAAAAAAAATAATTAATTAAATTATCCAAAATTTCCAAATTTATAAAAAAAATAATTTTCATATTAAAATATGCAATGCCAGAAAATTGTTGGCTGTATTTCCAACCTAATTTTTAAAACAGGGCTTTGGCTGAAGTTACAACAAATGTTTAAAAATATCAGTTGAGACTGAAGTTTATTAGTGGGAGGGGTGCTGTGAAGACAAGGGAACAACATCCAGTGAAGACAAGGGATCACCTAAGTTACAACGGGGAAAGGGGTGCTCCGAACACAAGACGAGACACTGTCACCAGGGATCACCACAGCCACCGCACAGAGCCTCAGTCCCTGAAACAAAAATAAATAAAAACAGCCTTATAAAAACAGCGGTGTCACAATGTTTAAAAAACAAACTTTTAGTGGTGCACTCAGTTCATTAAAATCAAAGCCTTAGCCAGGGCAAGGGCCCAAGTTGGTTTTATATTTTTCCTCTAGGCAAAACAGCAGCTAGCAAAATTCCAGCTGAATAACAGGCAGAAAGGCTCATCTGGAAGCTAAAAACAGTGGAGACTGTCACTATTAAACTCAACTGCTGACAAAGGTGGAATTTACAGAGTCTCATATTGCCTACCTGTAAATTAGTATGTTACAGCCCAACTGTATAAGAAGGTTGATGTATAAATTGGGCCATGCAGCTGTAACAGAGTGCTGTATTATAAGCATTTGTTTACATTGAAGAGGTAAGTGGTAGCATAGCTAGGCTAACCCTTACCTTCAAGCCATAAATCGGACACACAAAGGATGGATTGGTCTTATACCCAGGAGGCACAGCAAAGGAGAGGCTAAACTGAAGTTAAAAAAAACAGACCACAATTTGTATTCACAGCTACCGTTAAGGCAAACTACTTCAATATAGTAAAACATTAGCCACGTTTACCGGAGGACAGTTATTAGCAGCGGAAGGAAGCAGACGTTGTGACCTACGCAGTTTACGCCAGACAGGCAGTGACATGCTTTTATACAGAAGCCACAATTGACGTGTTAAAGTGGCAGCACACCATTTATGCTGCTACAGTATTAAATTAACCCAACGGTAACCATAAGCTTGGGCTTCCTAGGTGGTTCCTAAGATGATCAAAAGGCACTCCAAATGACAAAAAGTTGCCGGTCAGACCTGTGTTTTTACAAAAACAAGTGTTTGGGCAACCATAACTATGGACTGGAAGCACCCAAGAGCACAAATTTTTAATACTGTCTATTCTAGCTGGTACACTGTGAGCGTGTGCTTCAAAGGTGGTTCCTAAGGTTCTAAAAGGTACTCCAAATGTCAAAAGGTCACCGGTCAGGCCTGTGTCACTTCAAAAACCAGTGTTTGTTTGAGGGAGTACAAGATGTCAGTGGAGGAGTGAGACGGGTGTGGCGCAGGCTCTCGCAGGTACTGCTTAGAGAAGTGCCTTTTGAAAAGATTTGCTTTGTTGTTTTTTGAACGTCCAGAGGACCTGACTTAACTTTTTTAGATGTTTAAAGAGGTATTTCCCTAATTCATGTCCACATTTTGGATCTGCTTAATTTGTCTTTAATAAATGGTTACGTACCATAGCGCTATAAGGTTGCTGTAATTAAACCTTTTGTTGTGATATGGGGCTTTAAATTAGTGTTAATTATCAGTTATGAGTTAAGCTCATAATATATGCATCCATCCATCCATCCATCCATTTTCTTCCGCTTATCCGGGGTCGGGTCGCGGGGGTAGCAGCCTAAGTAGGGAGGCCCAGACTTCCCTCTCCCCAGCCACTTGGAGCAGCTCCTCTGGGGGAATCCCAAGGCGTTCCCAGGCCAGCCGAGAAACATAGTCCCTCCAGCGTATCCTGGGTCTTCCTCTGGGTCTCCTCCCGGTGGGACATGCCCGGAACACCTCACCAGGGAGGCGTCCAGGAGGCATCCTAACCAGATGCCCGAGCCACCTCAACTGGCTCCTCTCGATGTGGAGAAGCAGCGGCTCTACTCCGAGTCCCTCCCGGATGACTGAGCTTCTCACCCTATCTCTAAGGGAGAGTCCAGCCACCCTGCGGAGAAAACTCATTTCAGCCGCTTGTATCCGAGATCTTGTTCTTTCGGTCATAACCCAAAGCTCTAATATATGCATGTATTATGCAAATAACCTCGTTGTGTGGGTACCACCTCTCTCTTAGAGAGGAAAAATCAGTCTCTATTTACCCCAAAATAATGTAACAAACGAGTTATTTTCTTGTTTTTAAAGAACATCTAATCAATCAATACACACATATGCCAAAATAATCACAAATTCAGTTGATTTTATGTATTTTTATAAAAATAATAAACTGTGATATACTGTATATGATGAAAGTTATGCATGACAAAAATTGACTGAACATCAAATGACTTTGATGAGTAAAATAAATGAAACTTAAAAGGCAGACTTAGGACTGGTTTCTGTTTGTGAAGTGGTTCAAATGGTGTCTAAGATTAGCTAAATTTGTCTAAGTTTATTGTGATGGAGGGTCACCAGAAAGGCATTGAAAAGTCTCTCCTACCAGGATGTAGATGGTCAGAGCATGGTTCCAACAGCCGCTTATGGTACCAGCCTCTGATGCTTTGGTGACTGAGAGACTGAAGTCTCCTCAAAGTTCACCTGTCATCGGTTAGAGGGACGAAGGTCCATGGTAGTCAGCTGGGAGTTACCACTCCTCTGCGGTGTGATTCTGGTTGTCTGGCAGAAAGCCTGGTTCTGGTCTGGTTCTGTATCTTTCATCTCGTTTTGAGACGTCTGCAAAAAGGTTGCTTCTCGTTTGCTCAAAGTCGTCTGCTGAAAGTTATTCTCTCTCCTCTCTGAGGTCAAGTGCAGAAGTGTAGTGCTTCTTCTCTTATCAGTTCTCTGTGAAGTGTGTCTCTTGGGAGTTTTCTTGAAAAGCTCCATTAAAGTGTGTAGACTTCAGAGTCTCTTCAAAGCGCGAGTCAAAAAGTGAAACAACTCTGGGTTAGAGCAGAGATGAAGGTTCACCTCAGGAAGAGGTGGTCCTAAACTCTCGGCTTGTTTTTATAAATCTAAAGTCCAATTTATCTGCCTTAAAAGTTTTCTTTTGAATGAGAAAATAAGACAAATGTATATTATCTTAAAGAAAGATTACTTAAAACACATTTTCATGAATAAACATTCAGCATGGAATAAAACAGAAATTACATCTTTGAATTAATAACATGCAATGTTTTACCAAACTATGTCGCTGTCTGACTGTCCATTTCCTAGAGAAGGAATGTCAGTTTGAACAAAGGGTTCTTATGGTGTTATCTTCATGGGAACGAGTCTGGGAGAAATACTCCTTTTCAATAAAGGGAAGAACGTAGCGAGTTCAGATGTTTTAGAACTCCAAGGTCCTTGAACAAAAGCTCTCATTAAAACGAGCTGTCCATTTCATGGGAGGTTAACACATTGACAAGTTTTTATTACATTAGTCAACCTAAAAAGTTTGTGAGTTAAGACAATTAATAAAATATGTCTGTTCATTCCCAAGGGAATAGATGAATCTTATATTTTAACAGTTTCAAACTCAAACCGCGGGAATAATGTTTGTTTAGATGAGATGAACTGTTTTTTTTTTTTTTTTTTGCTGAGGTGGTGTTCCCCTACACTTTACTTAAGAAGCCCGATTTTAATTCAGATATGCTGGCCAATTGTAGACTTATACTGTATCTAATCTAACATTCATCTAAAAGAAAATCTTGAAAAAAAAATAGTTACTCGTCAGTTGCATGAACAGCTGAACAGAAAAAAGTTTTGAGATTCAGTCAGGGTTTAGAGCTCATCATAGCATGGAAACAGCGCTAGTGAAAGTTACTAATAATATTCTCATGGCCTCAGACAATGGACTTGTGTCTATACTGGTCCTGTAAGACCTCAGTGCTGCATTTGCACAATATTTCACTACAGAGGCCTAAATATGATATTGGGATTACAGGAATGGTTCTAAACTGGTTTAAATCCTATTTATTTGATCAATTCCAGTTTGTAAATTTAACTAGTGAATCCAACAAGTTCAGTCAAGTCATCTGGACAGTTTCTTTTTTAGTTAAGAGACGTTTTGCCCTCCATCTGAAGAGCTTCATCAGTTTGAGAAGTCACAAACAGTTTTCCCCACTAAGCAGTACACTCCGAGAGTGGACCAATCAGTTTGCTGGTGATAAGATGGTTTCTGGGGGTATGTGAATCTGTATTGTAAAATTTTTGTACTGAGACTATTCATTTTAACATTGAGTGAGATACACCCAATGAAGACACTCTTGAGCCTTAAGGATCCAGTATAACTGTTCGTTGTGCAGCACGCCGCTCGATGCGCGTGTGCGGCGCGCAGGCAGTTCACATTATAGCTCTGTGTGAGCTCCAGCGCTTTTGCTCCAAATACTTGACATCATTTGAGCAGAAGCAGGGCAGAGCGTTTACCTACGGGACAAACTGAGGTCGCTGATTGGTCATTTGCTGACACGCCTACTGAATTGATTGACATGTCGGGTGGTGAAAGAAAAGGCACAGGCTGCGCAGCGGTATTTTGTGTTTATATGTTAATAAAAAGTTCTAAAAAATAAAATAAAAACGGGGAGCGCTGGTCTTGCAGCCCACAGCCCACCAGGAAATATTTAGAACCTGGCGCAGCCACGTTGGACATGACTTTAGTTCGCTCGTGACAAGTTCATTCATTCCTCCTCATCGGAGGAAACGAATGGTGATCACTTCAAGCGATCACTTGACTTTTGGCTAAAAAACAAAAGAAAAGTCTAGTTCAGCGATGAAGAAGGGGTATTTAATACATTTGTGTCTCATACAAAACAGTCCGCCCCCGGGCAGTTTGTTGTGAGACAACGCGCGCGTAAGCGGTCATAAAATTTGAGATTGGCGCGTTCACGCCCGCGTTCAAAGGCTTGTGCCACGGCGCTCACACGGCGTGCAGCGGCGCTCGGCCCAACGCAGAGCTATACTGGGGGCTTAACAACAGGAAACTCACAAACTTTAACAGCACACAAGAGGCAGGTCTATACCACACACATGCCCTTCTCACTCATGGTGCAGCTGGAAAAACTAAAAAAACTGCTAAGCATTATGGGAAAGACAACAAAATCCACTCCCCTTAACCACTAAGGGAGTGGATTTTGTTGTCTTTCCCATAATGCTTAGCGTTTTTTTTTTTTTAGTTTTCCAGTTGCACCTAAAGCTACATTTAGTGCAGCTTCAATGAGCTGGCTAGCTGGTGAAACTCAAAGCCCTGCGTGCTGCATCTTCCTCTCCAGCTGATGGTCATGGTGTCCATCATCAGCTTCCCGTGTGCCCGGACCAGGTAAACAATGGGAGTTGTTTGCCGGTGCAGCTCATTGCTCGACCGGGAGAGGCTGTTACTGAAAACCTGCAGCCGCTGGCGTGCGCTTACTCCGCTGCTGCTCGAACAACCTCGGATAACATCAGGGTGTGTGTGATCAATGCGAGATCTGTCGCCAACAAAACAAGAGCATGATTTTGACTTTTTCTTCATCACAGAATCTTGGATGTCGTCGGGTGAGTCCAGCGCCTTGACGAAATAATTACCACCGAACTGTCTGTATTTAACGACCTGCGGCCGTCAGGTTGTGGATTATTAACAATATTCAAATCAACTTTTGACTGTAAGCAACTGCCCATCCCGGTTTCCTACTCCAGTTTTGAGCTGACTGTCTTTGAACTCAGCCATTCGCCTGCGACTTTATGCGCAGTCGTCTACCGTCCACCTCAATCTAAGGATTTCATCAATGAATTTTCTGATTTCTTGGCTGAAATTCCACCATAATATGATAGTGTTGTCATTAATGGGGATTTTAATTTACATGTGTGCTGTCATGAGAAGCCCTTGGTTAAGGAATTTTTAGATTTACTGGACTCATTTAATCTAAATCAGCATGTAAACAGTC
>JBBPBX010084116.1:0-15376 GCA_038048925.1 Garcialebias charrua
AGCATAAAAATATTAAAGAGGTATGGAGCATATCTGGTGACACTGAATAGAAAATATAGTTAAAGCATGGCCATGAGATACAGAGTGGCTATGAGATAATTCACTTTTAGTATCAGGATGCAGTGGTAGGCAACGCTAATCCAAAAATTAGTTCCGCTATTTCTAAAGCACTAATTTATTTATTTAGGTCCGCAATTTCAAAAGCACTAATGTCTTATGAAAATTAGGGGAAGCTAATTCTAATCCGCTAATTAAATTCAACAATTGGTAGCAGCAAGTTATGCAATATTTGCACTACACTGCCAACTAGCGGTGCATGAACTGTTATACAGTAAGTTGTTTGAGTTTCAGAGTATTTAGTTTGGTTCTCTTCAACAGGTTTCACAAGGACAAAATGTACCCATTCCAAAGTCTGTTAGCTAAACTGCTGACATATTTGGCTTTTTTTTTTCTTCTTTTGTTACTTTTAGTACCACTAGATCGCATGTGTCAAACTCAAGGCCCGTGGGCCAAATCCGGCCTACCATAACCGTTTCTGTGGCTCTCTACACCCTAGAACTTCAAGATAACAGTTGTAAGCATGTTGTTCTCAGGTGATGGGTCCCCATCCCTACACTCCCTGGTCTCTCTGTTAATTGTCTTGCTTATCTCCTCCATTTTGTTGTCCAGGTGTTTGTGATTGTCATGCTGTGTGTTCATGTACCTGTATATAAAGTCAGGGATTTTGTAATTGATAAAGCTCTGTATATGTTGTATAACACAATCATTGTTCCACATTTAATCTATTGTACTGTATTGAGGTTTGGGGAAAAGCGTGCAAAACAATTACAAAGCCTGTTTTTATTTTACAAAAGAGAGCTGTAAGAGTAATCACCAGAAAACATTTCAGTCACCCATCAAACACCTTGTTTCTTCAGCTAAATTTATTGAAATTCCAGGAATTGGTAGAATATAGTATTTTATCAGTTATGTATAGGGCTCATAATAACACATTACCTTTAAATATCCAAAGAAATTTAGACAAAGTTATTACAATCTTAAAGGGACAGATATTCATCAAACCACAATTCAGAACCAGCTTAAAGGGACGGTCTACCTCAATTCAGGGAGTTGGATTGTGGAATGTTCTGGAGAGTGATGTTAAAAATGCAAAATCAATTCATTCATTCATTCATTCAACCTTTATTTATACAGGCTAGCCTCGTTGAGTCACGGGGACTCATTTACAAGAGGGACCTGTCTCACTCACACCAAACAACCATCCACTCTCACACTCACACCTAGGGTCAATTTAGAGTCACCAATCAGCCTAACAAGCATGTTTTTTGGTCTGTGGGAGGAAACCGGAGTACCCGGAGGAAACCCACGCATGCACGGGGAGAACATGCAAACTCCACCCAGAAAGGCCCCGGACCGGGATTTGAACCGGCAACCTTCTCGCTGAGAGGCAGCAGCTCTACCAGTTGTGCCAACGTGCTGCCCAATGTATACATTTAAGAAAAAGGTCTTAAAGGACTTGCTCAAAAACTATATATGATGAAGCTTAGTGTGTTTGTGTATTACAGTTAGAAAAATTAAGTAGAGTTATTCATTTTGTGATGTAGTTTGAAGGTTATCATTGGTTGAACAAACTGTGAAATAAATAAGGGGCAGATATAATAAGATTTCATCTTCTTTCTGCTCCTTTCATTTTATCCTACTTGTATTCTTGTATCTGATGAAACTGTTTTGTATTGTTCTTTTAAAATGAATGAATAAACATCAAATCAAATCAACGGCCCAGTCAGAGTCCAGAACCTGAACCTGAAACCTTCAGAGAGCTGAGCAGAAACCTCAAAGAACTGAAGCAACAATGGAAAGAAGAGTGGGTCAGAACTCCTCCAGAACCAGGAGAGAGACTGATGAAGTCCTGCAGACTGATGAAGTCAGAGAACCACAGAGGATTCTGCTGCTGAAGGAGGTTCTGTTGGGTCAGAGGCACAAGCTGAGGTTAAATTTTAATGATTTTAGAACTTGTTAAAGATCATCCATCCAGCTAACTGTCTATCCATCCATCCATTCAGCTAAAAGTCTATTCATCCTTGTATCTGATGAAACTGTTTTGTATTGTTCTTTTAAAATGAATGAATGAACATCAAATCAAATCAAAAATAAGTCTGTATCTCTGTGTTTATCATTGTCCTGGCATTGTCTCCTCCTGTTGCCTCTGTCTCCTGAGTTCCTTGTGATTCCCTGAGTATGTAAGTTTGCTGCTGCGGACGCCATTTTGAAGAGTCCTAATGGTGAACTACTTTTTTTAAATCCAGCAGATTTGACCATTTCGTGAAACTCTCAAGCTCAGGAAAACTTGTGCTATAACGTCAGCTATGAAATATATTTTTTCTCAGCAAAGAAATAATTGTTTTACCGTGTTTTGTTGTAAAATCCTGGCTTCTTTGGCCATCGCGGACGCCATTTTGAAGAGTGCTAATGTGGCGAAATTCTATTTTTAAATCCAGACGCGTCGCGTAGGCCCTGAGAAACATCCATAAGTTCACCCTCCATGTTAAAAAGTCTTCGTCTGACTCTTCGAAAACAAGCAATAAGGCTCCAGAGTAACACACTGGCTGCTAACTGCTAGAGAGAGAGCACACACCAAGAGACTGAGGGGGACGCTTTTTTGTGACGGACCACATCCGGCGCTGCTCGTAAATACGTTATTTCGTTTTTACTGATAGATAAATAGTTATTAGCGGTACTGCATTTTAAATAAAAATAGCATAAATCCGCTTATGAATTATAAAACTTAGTCAATCCGCTGTAAAGCTAACAGATTATTTAGCTACGCTAAAAGCGGAATAGCGCAATAGCGCTACCTAGCGGTCGGAGGCCCACCACTGTCAGGATGGTTGTCAATATGTTGTTGTCTGCTTTTGTATTCAAGAGTAGCTTTGTTATAATGCCATGGCAATTGTATTGTCAATTGTGTATTGTCAATAATAAAACCAGTGTTTCCCCTACCGTTATAAAAGGCAAAAGAACTGAGCACCCCAATGGTTCGAATGACAACTTTATCAAGTATATACTGATGCATGCTCAATAACCCAGGTGTTTTTATTCATCTGCCCTCTGTGAATAGCAAGCAGCCATCAGAGTGCCATTGATCGTTGTTAGGCAGATGGTCCACCTTTATCATGGCAAGAGCTGGATGTCACCAACTAACTGGATGATCCACTATGATAAGGAGTTATTTATAAGACTGAGTTTATTGCAGCTCCTCAGACTGACAAAGTATTTTGGATTAAAAAAGAAACGTTTCAACAAGTGTTTTTTTATCAGTCCAGAGGACCTGACTTAACTTTGTTAGATTTATCAAGTAAACTTTATAACTGTAGTATCTGCTCCTCAGACTGAAGAAGTCTTTTGCATGAAAATTTTTCTACATTTTGTTTTGATTTGTTTTTTGAATGTCCAGAGGACCAGACTTCACTTTTTAGATGTTTCTACCTGGATTATTGAGCATGCATCAGGATATCTATATTTTTCTTCATCATTTGATGTATTTGCACTCACTGTGGTTTTGTTTCTTGCACAAGGATTATTTTTAGCTTTGATTTAAAGCTTTAATTTAAAGTCTAGTTCTTGTTTTGTGGTTTGTATGTCTGTGGGTGGTTGAATTTTTGTCCTTTCAACATATTTGAGGGAAATATTCCTAATAATTTTGTCGTTTTGATTTTTCAGCTGTGGTAACTTTAATTAACATATTATTTAATAAAGTCAAAGTGAAAACAGGATTTCATGATAAAGACGCCACCGTTTATTTATTTTTAATCTTCAATGATGAAACATTTTTATTTATTTTTTTTACAAAGAAAATGTTTTTAAAATAACGTTTCAACCCTCCATCTCGGACTAAGGTCCTCCCACCTGCCAGGGCTCGGGGTCCGGCCTCACGTGCTTCGCGGGTCGGCAGCTCATATGATCTTCCGCTTGCTCGTCGGTCAACAAACACAAAAACCGCCTGGACTTCAGATTAAACACGGCATTGTCATTATTGTTTTTAATATCTTAAAGATAGATCCAGCCTCTTACTTGAGCCTCTGCGCTGCGTTCTGAGAAATTGAGGATCTGTGAAAAGTTTCTGATCCAGTGACTCCTCCCCCTGACCAATCAGGGTCCAGCATTCACGTTTGAATCGCCTCGACTGAGCTAGGTCTGTCCCACCAGAGAAGAAAAAAATAATAAATAAAAAATGGGGGGAAAGAGGACTCGAATCAGCGTCAAGTCAGCTAAAATACTAGTAAAGTATTAATGCAAAACGGTTCTTTATGTGGCGCGCTGCCCATAGTTAGGACTGAGTAGGAGTAGATGCAATCTGTGAGCCTCAGGCAACGTTTAGGAGGGGGCTCACAGACCCAGGTGGGAAGAGAACAGTCAGAGTCAGAGAGAATTTATTGTCATTTGCACCGCATGTAGTACATGTGTTGAAAACGAGATTATGTACACAGGGTCCCAGTTACATCCAACAACAAATGCAAGAGAAAAACAATAATAACATCTAGGATTAACTAAGAGAGACATCAGCTAGTAATACACTAAGCCCTAATGTAGTAGAAAAACATCATTATAAACAGCAGCACGAACATGAGTCATTATGAGCAGATGGTCACAGATGAACGCAGCAACAAGAAACAGATCAGTATCAACATGATGTGACATTTTGCAGTGTTTATTCTTATTATTTATTTATTCATGAGTCTGACAGCCTCAGGGTAGAAGCTGTTCCTCAGTCTAGTGGTTCTACATTTGATGCTCCTCAACCTCCGTCCCGAGGGGAGTGGTGCAAAGAGTGAGTGTGCTGGGTGAGTGAGGTCTTTCATGATGCAGGTGGCTCTTTTTCTGCATCTGGAGGTGTAAATGTCTGTGATGGTGGGGAGACTGACTCCCACAGACTTCTGTGCAGCCTTCACCACTCTCTGTAGAGCTTTCCTCTCTGCAACTGTGCAGCCTCCATGCCACACGTTGATGCTGGAGCACAGGACGCTCTCCACTGCACACCTGTAGAACGAGGTGAGGACTGAGCTTCTCAGACCAGCTCGTCTCAGCCGTCTGAGGAAGTAGAGTCTTTGATGTCCTTTCTTGATCAGGCTGGTGGTGTTGTTGGTCCAGCTGAGGTTATCATTCATGTGTACACCCAGGTACTTGTAGCTGGAGACCACCTCCACCGCAGATCCACCTATATACAGTGGGGTGTGGGTGTGTTTGTTCCTTCTGAAGTCCACAATCATCTCCTTCGTCTTCTTCACATTCATGTGAAGGTTGTTCTCTTTGCACCAGCTCTCCAGATGTTCCACCTCCTGTCTGTAGCTGGATTCATCATTATCTGTGATGCATCCCACCACAGCTGTATCATCTGCAAACTTAACAATATGACAGCCTGGATGTGTGGCTGTACAATCATATGTGAGCAGAGTGAACAGAAGAGGGCTCAGCACACATCCTTGAGGAGAGCCAGTGCTGAGGGTGATGGTGGAGGAGGAGAAGTTGTGGATCTTCACGGACTGTGGTCTGTTTGTTAAGAAGTCTAGTACCCAGTTACAGATGGAGGGGCTTAGTCCAAGTGTGGATAGTTTGTCTATCAGAGTTTGGGGGATCATGGTGTTGAAGGCAGATGTGAAGTCCACAAAGAGCAGACGCACGTATGAGTCCTTCTGATCCAGGTGGGTGAGAGCAGTGTGGACCACAGAGGAGATGGCGTCCTCTGTTGATCGGTTCTCGCGGTATGCATATTGATGAGGGTCCTCGCTGATGTTGACGGTTGTCTTGATGTGGGACATGACCAGTTTCTCAAAACATTTAGCGACTATCGGGGTGAGAGCCACCGGTCTATAGTCATTCAGACCAGTCACTGTGGAGCTTTTTGGGACTGGGATGATGGTGGCAGTCTTCAGGCAGGTGGGAACTGACTCCAGTGAAAGTGAGGTGGTGAAGACGTCAGCCAGCACCTCACAGAGCTGGTCCGCACATTCCTTCAGAACTTTCCCTGGGATGTTGTCTGGACCCGTAGCTTTATGAGGGTTGATCCTTCTGAGACTACCTCTCACTTCTGCTGCGGTCACTTTGAGGTGCTCCTCGTCTGGTGATGAGGTGAGTCTGGTGCTAGCTGGTCTGTTTGGATCTTCAAAACGTGCATAAAACTTATTGAGGGCATCAGGCAGGGATGGGTCCCTGGGGCATTGTTTGCTTTTGCCCTTGTAGTCTGTTAAGCATTTGATGCCCTGCCACATGCTCCGTGGATCATGTGAGATGAACTGACCCTCGATCCTCTGTGCATACGCGGCTTTGGCCTTCTTTATGCCATCATCCAGTTCTCTCCTGCACTTTCTCAACTCCTCAGTATCTCTAGACTTGAAAGCAGTGTCCCTGGCTGCCAGCAGGGTGCGGACATCCTTATTTAGCCAGGGTTTTTGATTGGGGTAGAATTTAACATACTTTCTTATGGATACATTTTCAGCACATGTACTGATGTAACCCAGGACTGAGGAAGCATAAAGTTCCAGGTCAACTGAACTTCCATTCGTAGCTGCCTCTTTGAAGACAGACCAGTTTGTGTTTTCAAAGCAGTCTCTTAGCATGGGGGAACTATCTTGGCGCCACAATGTGATCTCTCTTTGTTCCGGCTTGGAACGTCTGAGTGGGGGTAGCTGTCTAGGGACCAATAACAGGGAGCGATGGTCGGAAGCCCCGAGCGGTGGGCGTGGCTTCGCCGTGTACGCCCCCTTCACATTCGTGAAGACTTGGTCTAGCGTCTTATTTCCTCGTGTTGCTGTGAAAACGTGCTGATTGAAGGTTGGAAGGATGACACGTAAATCCACATGATTGAAGTCCCCGGAGACAATGAAAAACCCCTCAGGATATTTACACTGCAGCGAGGTGAGTAAGTCATGAATTTCTCCCTGGGCGTCGTTGGCATTAGCATCGGGTGCTATGTAAACAGCGCTTATTATTATTGCTGAATAGTCGCGGGGGAGGTAATGTGGCCTACATCTTATTGTTAAAAGCTCCACAGCAGCTGAGCAGATCCTGCTGATAACGGCACAGTTCGTGCACCAGTCTTTGTTAACGTAAATGCAGACGCCTCCGCCTCGTGTTTTCCCCGTAGTCTCGATACACCGGTCCGTTCTGAAAAATAGCCTATTATCCAACTCGTAAACAGAGTCAGGAGTGTCCTCATTAATCCACGTTTCCGTGAGACAAAGCACCGAGCATCTCCTCATCTCCTCCGACGTTGTTACTCTCAGACGAAGCAAATCCATCTTGTTGTCCAGCGAGCGCACGTTGGACAGAAAAAGAGCCGGCATCGGCGGTCTCCCGGTTTTAGCGTCTGCCCGCAGTCTCGTCATAATTCCTGCTCGACAGCCACGCTTTTTCCCTCGAGAGCACCGTTTCCTCTTCTTTCCTCCGGAGCGCATCTGCTTCCATAAAGATGATTTTAGCAGATCCAATCTTCCGAGCTTTGATTTGAGTTCGTTGCTGATTTCAGCTGTGCCTTGTGGTAAATCCGCTCCAATTCATAACAGAGCGCGCGGTGTAGGGGTTCTGACCGCAGGAGAAGGAGAAGCAGAAAAAAAATGTGCTGCTTTGACAATGAGAGCATGGCACGTTTTAAATTACTGTTTAAAAATTACCATCTCACTCTGTCAAGACAATAACAAACAAAGCCACTCGTTTATACAAAAGCAGAGTATCCATATTGACAACCACTCCCATAAAGAAGGTGGATTATGTCGTGGTAACACATTATTTTATATAATCCGATGTTAAGAGACTATCAATAAAGACAGCAACACATCCAACTGCCTTCCTTTCTTGGCGCGAACCACGCTAGCGGTGCTAATATAGAAGCTAACAGGTAGCGCTATCAAAATCACAACTTTACAGAACACACAAATATACATCGTAATGTGAATTTGATAATCCATCGCTTCACTGGTTTGACTTTTCCACAGCTTGGTTAAAAACCAATGCAAACATGTAGAGTTAGCAAAACATAAGTTAGAGTAACCGAGTTCCTCTAATAATTTATATCAGCCTCCCAACAGTCAAATAATATATGTAAAATACTCTTAACAGTAATTGCTATATGAAGTGGCAATGAAAAGATGTATACATACCTTAATTTAAAAGGATGGATGTAGATGATGATGGATTGTCTCTCAGGCTCTCACAATGAATGGACGACTCTTCATGTGCCACAGGAGAATCACGTGATGACGAGAGGATACTGTATCCTGTATACGGTGTCCAGTAAGGGACAAACTACTTCACTGCTTTTTGGTTTTATTTAAAAAAGTTGAGTTGAAAAAAATTAACATTATCATTTAACATTGAAATTAACATTTCTATGTTCAAACAACACAACTAAGTTAAGCTGATGCAAAAAATTCAAGGTTTTTGAGTAATTTAAACATAATACAGTACTATGTTTCATAGTCAACAATAGGGACATTTCTGTTTTTTGAGTGTAGTTATCTGTTAACTAAATGTGGTCATGGAACACCTGTAGCATTCAATGACAAGATACCAAGCTGAAATCCTCAGAAAACACTTAAATAAAATCATTCCCCAGCACATCTGCCAGTTACGAGAAGACTCCCTTCTGGACTCTGTCAGGCAGGTCAAGTGTCAGTCCTCCAAAGCATCAAAGTATATGAAGAAGAAAAGAAAAACACATAAAAAATAAAAACAAAACAAAACAACAAAAAACTAAAGTTCCCTCTACTCCAAAACACAGGCCTTGTCCACACATGAATGTGGTCCTTAATACATATGTGACCAGCCACAAGAAATGTAGGAACAAGTCGGCACACTCTAACTGTGAAAAAAATCAATAAACCTTCAACTTCTGAGAAATTAGTGAAACTCATTTTTTTGCAAAATATACTAGCTGAAGTTGTGAAGAAACCATCCCATGCTTTAAAAAACACTTTAGAAGTGTTTAAACCGATAAACTTTGTGTTAGAAATCAGTTTGTTTTCAGAGTAAAAACAAGCCGCAGTGATTTGCGTACTGGGGGCGGGGGCACTCACAGCTGATTAACATGCGGACTGGTTTGGCTGGTATCGGAGCTTTTGTTATTGGTTTCGGCCAATAATCTGCAGCTTTGAAAGAAGCACATGGCTACTTAACTGTGGTGTTCCAGACACACAAAAGAGTAACCTCTACATTAATGATTGTTACACAATGCTGTGATAAATATGTTTTGGTGTGGAGGCTGTTATTGTGGGTGTAATAACATGCCGTGCCCGGTGGGGGCGCGCTTGCTGGGCTCCAGTGGGGTTCGACCCACAAAGAAGAGTGATGAGACGTTCACTGTCAGTTCGTGAATCTAAATAAATAGTTTGCCATGTGCTTCCTCCAGTTGTCTGCTTGAACATTATTTTATTATTCAACCTACATGTGTTAATACACAACAAAACTTTTGGCGACGAGGATTGGATGTTTCAAGCTGGAAGGCACAGAGTCTGCACACGGAGCGGCTCCATAGAGGCAACACGGACGGTAAAAAGAAAAAAAAAAGCCGAGCGTTTTGGGTGAGTGAAAGGACCGCCGAAACCGAGCTAAAAAGATGGCGTTTGGAAAGCCAGAAGACTTTCACTTCGAGGAAAGTGAGGAAAGTTTTGATAATTACCGCGAGCGTCTTGAGCAGTATTTTGCTGCAAATGATTTGGACACTGAAGAAGAGAAAACAAAGTCTGTGTTTCTCACGGTGGTGGGGAAAAGATCCCATAGCTTGCTGATGGATCTATGTGCTCCAGATAAACCATCAGACAAAAGCTACAAAGAGTTGGTGGATTTACTGCAGAGACATTACGTACCAAAGACAAACTTTATTGCAGAAAGGTGCAAGTTTCATGGAAGAAATCAAAAAGACAATGGCCCTCATGCACGAAAATGTTCGTATTCTTATCCTAAATTCCTCCTACCTTTGTTTGTACGAAGCGTTCGTACGAACATGCCACGTCAGATCCAACAAAGTCTTCTATCCACAGGAAAAGCGTGTAAACGGGCTGCTTAAAGTTGATGGATCCCACCTGCTCTACTCACCTGCGCGTGCTCGCCGGAAGGTAATTTACATAATTTCCACCCCTCAAAACACCATATAAGGCCACGCTTCCTGCCTCTGACAGCAGGAAGTGTCCGTACATGAGAATGTCAGCGAGGGGCAAGAAGAGGAATTTCACGGCTGCGGAGATAGAGGTCCTGCGCGTGCTCGCCGGAAGGTAATTTACATAATTTCCACCCCTCAAAACACCATATAAGGCCACGCTTCCTGCCTCTGACAGCAGGAAGTGTCCGTACATGAGAATGTCAGCGAGAGGCAAGAAGAGGAATTTCACGGCTGCGGAGATAGAGGTCCTGCTCGCCGAGATAGGAAAACGAAAAGCTGTCCTTTTTAGCAGCGTCACACATGGTATCAGAGGACCAGCCAAGGCCAAAGCATGGGATGACATATGCGTCGCTGTGAATGTCGTGTCCCCCGTGGGTCGTGCAGTTGCTGAGGTGAAAAAGAAATGGTTTGACCTGAAAATGGCATCAAAAAAACGTCTCGCCGCAGCACCATGACCGCAACAGGGGGTGGTCAAGGAAAAGCAACTGTCACCGACATGGATGAGCAGATTAATGCCATCATGGGTGAGGTGACGGTGTCGGGCGTTCCATCCGAGGATGTTCCTCTGGACACCGACCTACATGGACCTGGATGTGAGGACATTGCGGAAACTGACAGTAGTGGTAAGTATAATAATGACACAAGGCATACTTTTTTATTTAAATGCATCTTAACTGACAGTATAAATGAAAGACACACATTCATCACTCAGTAGTCCAGTTCTTGATTTCCGTTAGTCAAATATTTTTAATATGTGATGTTGAGGAAATGGTGAGACTAATGTGTCAATTTTTCTTTTATTCAGGTGAAGAGCAATCACGCGTGGCACTACAGGCCGGGCCCTCTGGCGTGTCGGTCCCCCGCCGTCCCCCGCCCACACAGGTGGTGTCAGATGCCGTCCTGCAAAACCAGGAGAAGATACTTAACTGCATGCTGGACATGTCGGGCACCCTGGTGAAGATCTCTGACAGTCTGGCACGCATTGCAGACGTGCTGACCAAATCGCAGAATAAATAAAATGTAAATAAACATAAGTTTTCAAAGTGTGAATGAAGCTTTTGGTTATATTAAATTAATTAGGGTACAACATCATGGCCTACCCTAAAGCCGTGCAATTAGCTCCTGTCTCGTCATGATTGCATTTCTCTGGGTGGTCCATGTGGGGGTTCTACTGGCATGTCATCTGCTGGTGCTGGATCGGGGAATGGAATGCCTTCCTTCACTGCAATATTATGTAATATGCAGCATGCCAGAATAATTCGGCATGCCTTCTCCGGTGTGTAGAGGAGTTTGCCACCTGCGGTATCAAGGCACATCCACCGGGCCTTCAAAACTCCAATTGTGCGCTCAACCACAGCACGGGTGCGTGTATGCATCATATTATACAAGCGCTCCCGTCTTGTCTGGGGGTTGTTTAGAGGTGTCATAAGCCATGGGGCTAATGCATAGCCTCGATCACCTGTGGAAAATAGTGAGTTATAGGTAAATGATCAGAGAATAATTTTAAATCCTCGATTACAAATTATGAATTCACTTACCAACAAGCCAGCCATCTCCATGCGCACCTTGCGCAAGACGCATGCCAACAGAACTGTTTTGCAGCACAAATGAGTCATGCGCTCCTCCTGGCCATCGCGCAACCACATTTAGCAGGTTATATTTTGAATCAGATATAATCTGGACATTTATGGAGTGGTATTGCTTCCGATTGAGGAATGGGAATGCGTCAGGTGAAGGTGCTTTTATGCGTATGTGTGTACAGTCTACTGCTCCGATGGTGTTTGGCAGTCCAGCAACAGCATGAAAATCAGTCTTAATTTGTACTTGTTCTGCGGCGGTGTATGGGAATTTTATGTACCTGGGTGTTAATCTGAGGAGGGCTTTGATGACCGAGGGGAGCGCACGACTCACCGAGGACTGCGACACACCAGATCTGTCTCCGATCTCCCTTTGAAAGGTTCCCGTGGCCAGAACTCCTAATGTTGTAAGGATCTGGACATGTGGAGGGATGGGGTTTGATCGGCGTGTCTGTCTGCGCAGTTGCGGTTCCAGTGCAGTGCAAATCTGCAGCAGCACATGCCGTGGCAATCTGAACCGCGACAACAACCACTCATCACTTTCTGCCAGTAAATTAGCACGCTCTCGAAATACACGGGCTCTTCTGAGGGCCCGCTGTGCTAAGGCCTCCAAAAGCAGGAGATCAGCCATGACGCGTCACAGCTGGTTACACTTCCCGCTGACCGCATTATATATCGAGATATATATATATTTATTTTTTTTATTTTTTATTTTTTTTTTTTTTCTTCTTTCGGCTTTATTCCCTGCGTTAGGGGTCGCCACAGCGAACTGGTCGCACGAAGATTTGGCAGTTGTTTTTACGCCGGATGCCCTTCCTGACACAACCACAGACCACCGAGCAACCACAGCCCTCTGTGTGGAGCAGAGAGCTGATATCTAGGGTTCCCGGGGGAGCAGATGGTGGGGGTTAAGGGCCTTGCTCAAGGGCCCAGAGTGGGGCAGATGAGGGTGGATACAAGTGTGACCGCTTCACTTATCCCACCCACATCTTTGATGTTGTCGGTACCGGGGCTTGAACCGGCGACCTTCCGATCACAAGCTCACCTTCTTAACCTTTGCGCCACCACTCCGCTGACCGCATTATATACCGAGACAAATTAAACTTAAAATTATAATTATTATTCAAACAGAATTACCTATTGTCAAAAACAATTGTGGCGCGTGACTTTTTTACACTCATAATATTTTCTAAGTAACGAAATATGCAGTTATTCGTGGTGGAATTCCATCTGGATGACTGCAGACCGGCGCTCCTAAATTATACGACAGGTCCGGACCACTCGTAAATTTTGTTCGTATCTGAATAAAATTCGTAGGATACGAAAACATTGTTGGATGCCACAAATGATCCTAAATCACTCGTACGCACAGTTTGAAGAACAAATCTGTGCGTACGAACGGTTCGTGCATGAGGGCCAATGAAACAATCAGTGAGTATGTGGCTAGTTTAAGAAAATTAGCAGCAACCTGCAGATTTGGGACTTTCCTAGATGAAGCACTGCGTGATAGATTTGTCTGTGGTGTTAAGAGCAGTGAACTGAGAGACCGGCTGCTCAGCATGGCGCACACCAAAGAGTTGACGCTGCCGCTGGCGATAGAAATGGCGTTTTCTTTTGAGGTAACTAAGGACAGTGCACAGCAGTTTGCACAGAAAGCTTTCAAGGCTCATGTAGTGGAAAAGAAGGTTACCACCAAATACCGTGAAGCTGAGAAAAATACAGCTACAGGGAAGGCCTGTTATCGCTGCAGTGGAAAAGGTCACAACCCGAATGACTGCCGTTTTAAAGAAAGCGAGTGCCATGTGTGTAAAAAGAAGGGACACATAGCTAAAGCCTGTCGCACACGTAAAGAAGGAGGTCGTTCGAGTACCATCAAAGGAACCATGCATCTGGAGGTTAAGAGGAAAATCAGCACTCTCAAGCAGCAGGATGTTGGCAGCTGGACCGTTCCACAGTGCCCGCCTGAAGGGATGCCTCAGCATGCAGATCCAGGAAACAGGCACGAGTTTAAAGGGGACCTAGATGACACCCAAATTCTGTCACATCCAGTCACAGAAGACAGAGCAGCCAGTGATGTTGTGGTTCAGTGCGAGATGAAAGCTGCACCAAACTCTGACATTGTTCCAGATCGGACCTTGGACAGTCACAATTTTGATCTGTTTGAGCTGAAAACAGGTAATGAGAACATTGTAAAACCTTATTATGTGTATGTCAGTGTAAATGAAAAAGGCGTTCAATACAGAACAACTGGACTTTATTTGTAACAAACAAGACGTTTCGCTCATCATCCGATAAGCTTTCTCAATTGGAGACTGTGAGAGGGAGGGAGGAAGGAGGATTGTATTGAACGCCTTTTTTGATTTTATCATGTCCTGGACGACTGAGAATCTACACCAGCGTCAGTGTAAATGGGTCAAGGGTGAAGATGGAATTAGACACTGGTGCCGCAGTGTCAGTGATATCTGAAAATCTGTATCAGCGCAGATTTAAATCAGTCAAACTTAGTCCAGCGAATTGTGTACTTAAGACGTACAGCCAAGAGTCATTACAGCTGATGGGCAAAATGGTGGCAAAAGTAAAATGTCAAGAAATTACAAAAAAACTAGAACTGCTAGTAGTAAAAGGAAGAGGCCCTGCTTTGATGGGTAGAGACTGGATTAGCCAGTTGAAGCTAGACTGGTCACAAGTAAATAGAGTGGCTCCAGAAACGGTGGAAGATGTATGTGCTCAGTACGCATCAGTTTTCAACCCTGAACTAGGCAAGTTGAAGGGTATTAAAGCTAAGCTACATGTGGCTCCAGAAGCCGTGCCAAAGTTCCATAAACCGAGAAATGTTCCATATGCATTGAGAGAGGCTGTGGAAAAGGAATTGACTAAATTGGAGGCGGAAGGAGTTATTTCACCCACTAGTTACAGTGAGTGGGCTGCCCCAATAGTTTGCATACCTAAAAAGGATGACAGTGTGAGGTTATGTGGAGACTACAAGGTCACAATCAATCCATGGTTAAACGTGGATCAGTACCCACTTCCAAAAACACAAGATCTGTTTGCTAAATTAGCAGGAGGTCAGAAATTTACCAAACTAGACTTATCCCAGGCTTACCAGCAAGTCCAGTTAGAGGAAAGCTCTAGGTGTTACCTGACTATAAACACTCACAAAGGGCTGTTTCAATATAACAGGTTACCTTATGGGGTTGCGAGTGCTCCCGCAATGTTCCAGAAAATAATGGATCAAGTACTTCAGGGCATGGATGGTGTTATCTGCTATCTTGATGATATTTTGATAACTGGTAAGGATGCAGAAAGCCACCTGACTAACCTAAAAGAGGTATTTAAGAGGCTCGAAAGTTACAACCTCAAGGTAAAACGAGAAAAATGTGAATTTATGCAAGACAGTGTTGCGTATTTAGGACATGTCATTGACGCCACCGGCATTCATCCTATGAAGGAAAAGACAACTGCCATTCAGAAGGCTCCAGTCCCAAGAAATGTAACTGAACTTAGGTCATTCTTGGCTCTGTTAAACTACTATGGGAAGTTTATACCAAACTTATCGACTCTGATACAGCCAATGACGGCATTGCTGCACAAAGAGGCAAACTGGGTTTGGTCAGAAAAATGTCAAAATGCTTTTGAAAATGCAAAGAAG
>JBBPBX010084117.1:0-15376 GCA_038048925.1 Garcialebias charrua
AAAACGCTGGTTAAACACCAGTAAAACCCTGGTGAAACAATGGTGTAACACTGGTGAAACACTGGTGAAACACTGGTGAAACACCAGTAAAACACTAGTGAAACACAGGTGAAACACTGGTGCAACACTGGTGCACCACTGGTGAAACACTGGTGTTACCCTGGTGTAATACTGGTGAAACACTGGTGAAACACCAGTAAAACACTGGTGAAACAATGGTGAAACAACAGTAAAAGACTGGTGAAACAATGATGAAACACTGGTGAAACACTGGTGTAACACTGGTGTAACACTGGTGAAACACTGGTGAAACACTGGTGAAACACTGGTAAAACAATGGTGTAACACTGGTGTAACACTGATGAAACACTTGTGAAACACTGGTGTAACACCGGTGAAACACCGGTGTAACACTGGTGAAACACCGGTGAAACACTGGTGAAACACCGGTGAAACACTTGTGTAACACTGGTGAAACACTGGTGAAACACCAGTAAAACACTAGTGAAACACAGGTGAAACACTGGTGCAACACTGGTGTAACACTGGTGAAACACTGGTGTAACACTGGTGTAATACTGGTGAAACACTGGTGTCACACTGGTTAAACACTGGTGAAACACCAGTAAAACACTGGTGAAACACCAGTAAAACACTAGTGAAACACCAGTAAAACACTAGTGAAACACAGGTGAAAAACTGGTGTAAAACTGGTCAAACAATGGTGAAACACCAGTAAAATACTGGTGAAACACTGGTGTAACAATGGTGAAACACCAGTAAAAGACTAGTGAAACACTGATGAAACACTGGTGAAACACTGGTGAAACACTGGTGAAACACTGGTGAAACACTGGTAAAACAATGGTGTAACACTGGTGTAACACTGATGAAACACTTTTGAAACACTGGTGTAACACCGGTGAAACACCGGTGTAACACTGGTGAAACACCGGTGAAACACCAGTAAAACACTAGTGAAACAAAGGTGAAACACTTGTGTAACACTGGTGAAACACTGGTGAAACACTGGTGAAACACCAGTAAAACACTAGTGAAACACAGGTGAAACACTGGTGCAACACTGGTGTAACACTGGTGAAACACTGGTGTAACACTGGTGTAATACTGGTGAAACACTGGTGTAACACTGGTTAAACACTGGTGAAACACCAGTAAAACACTGGTGAAACACCAGTAAAACACTAGTGAAACACCAGTAAAACACTAGTGAAACACAGGTGAAAAACTGGTGTAAAACTGGTCAAACAATGGTGAAACACCAGTAAAATACTGGTGAAACACTGGTGTAACAATGGTGAAACACCAGTAAAAGACTAGTGAAACACTGATGAAACACTGGTGAAACACTGGTGTAACACTGGTGAAACACTGGTGTAACACTGGTGAAACACTGGTGAAACACTGGTGAAACACCGGTGTAACACTGGTGAAACACTGGTGAAACACTGGTGAAACACTGGTGTAACACTGGGGAAACACTGGTGAAACACTGGTGAAACACTGGTGTAACACTGTTGAAACACTGGTGTAACACTGTTGAAACACTGGTGTAACACTGGTGAAACCCTGGTTAAACACTGGTGAAACACTGGTCAAACACTGGTGAAACACTGGTGAAACACCAGTAAAAGACTGGTGAAACACTGGTGAAACACCAGTAAAGGACTGGTGAAACACAGGTGAAACTCTGGTATAACACCGGTGAAACACCAGTGAAACACTGGTGTAACACCGGTGAAGCACTGGTAAAACACCAGTAAAACTGTTAAAATACTGGTAAAACTGGTAAAACACCAGTAAACACTGGTAAAACTCTAGTAAAACACCAATCAAACAATGACTGGTAAAACACCAGTAAAACCGTGGTAAAACACCAGTGAAACACTGGTAAACCACTGGTAAAACACATGTAAAACTCTGATAAAACACAAGTAAAACTGTTAAAATACTGGTAAAACTCTGGTAAAACACCAATACAACACTGGTATAAAAAAGGTAAAACACAGCGTTTTACTTTTTTTTTAACCAGTGTTTTACCAACACTGTTAAAACTCTGGTCAAACACTGGTACAACAGCAGCAAAACTCTGGTAAAACGATGGTAAAACAACGGTAAAAGTCTGAAAAAACACCACTAAAACTGGTAAAACACCAGTAAACATCGGTACAACATTGGTTAAAAAAATGGTAAAACACAGAGTTTTACCAGCGTTTTACCAACATTGGTAAAACTCTGGTAAAACACTGGTAAAGCAGCAGCAAAACTCTGATAAATCACTGATAAAACACAGGTAAAACTCTGATAAAACACCAGTAAAACACCGGTACAACACTGGTTAAAAAATGGTAAAACACAGTGTTTACCAACACTGGTAAAACTCTGGTAAAACACCAGTAAAACACTGGTACAACACTGGTTAAAAAATGGTAAAACACAGTGTTTACCAACACTGGTAAAACTCTGGTAAAACACCAGTAAAACACTAGTACAACACTGGTAAAAATGGTAAAACACAGTGTTTTATCTTTTTTTTCTTCCCAACCACTGTTTTACCATCACTGGTAAAACACCGGTACAACACTGGTAAAACATTGGTAAAAAAAAACTTGTAAAAAATAAATGGTAAAACACCGGTCTAAAATGACATATCACTAATAAAAATAATAATAATAATAACTTTTATTAAACAAACCAGTCCAGGTTGCCTCGGGTTCAGGTATCTGGGCTTCTGGTTCCTGAGTGATGCTGGGATGGAGCAGAGCCTCATCCTCAGTAATGAGGGTGTTGCTTCGGTCAATCATGGTGAACAAAGAGCTGAGTCTAAAAGTAAAGCTCTGAATCTACTGGTCTGTCTATTAAAAAACCGTGTGAGTACAGTAGTCGGTTACAAATACTGTACTCTGAAATCAGTGAAAATAAAGTTAAAATATATATTTTTTTAATTTAGATTCGAGTGATCAGCTGCAGCTCTGTGACGTACTTTCTTCTGCCAATAGAAGGGACAATCCAATTTGGATGTGTCCACACCCAGACCAGCAGTGGAAACCTAAATGTCCTGGTTTTCATTATGTCCTGTTCTGGACTGAATCTGGGTTCTGCAGCACCACAGATGAAGACAGTGGACCAACCCTGGTGCCGTGGGGTCTGTCTCTTCAGGTCAGCTCTGGTTCTGATCCAGCCTTAAATCGAAAATGAAATAATGCAGATTGAAAACCCCTCATGGATGAAACACGAGTGGCTTTAGATGTTAACTGCTACTATTATTAGTTCATTCATTTCTAATATCAGCTGAGGTTCATCGGAGGATCACTTCCCTTCAAACGACTTGTTTGTGTTTTATTTTTAGATCACCTGCGTTCACGCAGCAGCCCGTCTGCTGGTGAATGAATCTACCAGCCGGGTGTCGGTTCCTGCTGTCTGGGTGAGAGTCCGCTCCCGGCTGGGACGGGCGGATGCAGAACAGATCGGGCCCCAGCAGGTTCTGGGTGGAGTCAGGTGAAGTAAAGCAGATGGAGCGCTTCTCTCTCGGGCTGGAGCGAAGCCCAGAAACGGCTTCAGATGGAGGACTTAAAATAGAACCAACGTTTGGGAGAGAACTGAACGTCACCCCGGTCCGATCTGGACCCAGCGGACGGTGAAACACGGGTCGTGGTGTTTGATTTTCTACACAAATCCCACGAGTAGATCTGAACCGGACAGAGCTCACATTGCTTCCCAACTTTCAGTGACGTTGCTTCCACGTCTTTAAATACGCACATTTCCTTTCCCCCCCCTCTCCAAACCAACAGTACTGTGCTCAGAAAAGTTTTATTTATGATTTATTCTGAAGGAGTACACTTTAGAAATAAAACCAGGCAGAGTTGGTCCAGTTTCTTCCCATTACGAAAAGAAGAGGGGAATTGGAAATAAACTCTGTCTGTGTTGTGAGCTTTATAAATGAGACCGTAAAAATACGGTACGCCGTTTAGTTTTTATAATGTTCAAAAACAAATTACGACTAAATGGGCATTGCTATTTTATTTACACTGCAATGCATTATGGGTAAAAGACAGGTTGCTTCGGTGTGAGCTTGAATGTTAATTTTGGACATCATCTGATGTTCAGCCTTTAATTTGAGCCAGAGCGAGTTGCCAGAGAGGAGAACGGAGAAATGGCTCCACTTTTAAAGGTGTTTACTCCAGAGCTAATACGTAGATATGACGTTGTTTTAGGAGCAAATATGAATTCATATGATGGTAGCTCCAGAGCTAGCGCTGTTAGCTCTAGCACTAACACATTACTACCCCAACAGAAATTAGAGAGACGGGTAGGAAGGTATTTGGTGTGTCATCTAGACAGATAATGGATGATAAGGAAACCTGGTGGTGGAATAGTGAAGTGCAGGACACCGTTCAAAGAAAGAGATTAGCCAAGAAGAAATATGACTGTGAGAGGACCGAAGAGAGGAGACAGGAATATAAGGAGATGCAATGTAGAGCAAAAGAGGGAGGTAGCTAAGACAAAGCAAAAGGCACATGATGAGTTGTATGAGAAGCTGGACACTAAAGAGGGCAAGAAGGACTTGTACTGATTGATGAGACAGAGGGATCAGGCTAGAAAGGATGTGCAGCAGATTAGGCTTGTTAAAGATGGGATTAGTAATGTTCTAACAAGTGAGGAGAGTGTGACGGGAAGATGGAAGGAGTACTTTGAGGAGCTAATGAATGAAGAGAATGAAAGAGAAAGAAGAGTAGAGGTCATAGAAACTGTGGACCAGGAAGTGGGAAAGATTAGTGAGGGTGAAGTCCGGAAAGCTCTGAAAAGAATGAAGAAGGGGAAGGCAGTAGGACCTGATGACATACCAGTGGAGGTTTGGAAATGTCTTGGAGAGATGGCAGTGAGGTTTTTGACTCAAATATTTAATGGAATATTTGAGGGTGAGAAAATGCCTGAAGAATGGAGAAGAAGTGTGCTGGTGCCCATTTTTAAGAACAAGGGTGATGTACAGAGTTGTAGCAACTACAGGGGAATTAAGTTGATGAGCCACACGATGAAGATCTGGGAGAGAGTTGTGGAAGCAAGACTTAGACAAGAGGTGACTATCTGTGAGCAGCAGTATGGTTTCATGCCAAGAAAGAGCACCACAGATGCCATCTTTGCTTTGAGGATGTTGATAGAGAAGTACAGAGAGGGTCAGAAAGAACTCCATTGTGTGTTTGTGGATTTAGAAAAAGCATATGACAGGGTGCCAAGAGAGGAGGTGTGGTATTGCATGAGGAAATCTGGAGTGGCAGAAAAGTATGTTAGACTGGTACAGGACATGTATGAAGACAGCAGGACAGTGGTGAGATGTGCTGTAGGAGTGACAGATAGCTTCAAGGTGGAGGTGGGAGTGCATCAAGGATCGGCTCTGAGCCCCTTCTTGTTTGCTCTGGTGATGGACCGACTAACAGATGAGGTCAGGCAGGAATCCCCATGGACTATGATGTTTGCAGATGACATTGTGATCTGTGGTGAGAACAGGGAACAGGTGGAAGAGAACTTGGAGAGGTGGAGGTATGCACTTGAAAGAAGAGGAATGAAAGTCAGCCGTAGTAAGACAGAGTACATGTGTGTGAATGAGAGGGAGGCCAGTGGAACAGTGAGGCTACAAGGAGCAGAGGTCACAAAGGTGCAGGACTTCAAGTACTTGGGGTCCACTGTCCAGGAAAATGGGGAATGTGGTAAAGAGGTGAAAAAGAGAGTCCAGGCAGGATGGAGCGGATGGAGAAAAGTTTCAGGAGTGATTTGTGACAAAAAGGTGTCAGCAAAGGTCAAA
Source organism: Garcialebias charrua (assembly GCA_038048925.1). Taxonomy (NCBI): domain Eukaryota; kingdom Metazoa; phylum Chordata; class Actinopteri; order Cyprinodontiformes; family Rivulidae; genus Garcialebias; species Garcialebias charrua. The sequence continues at coordinate 5,822 of JBBPBX010084117.1, forward strand.
GGAAAAGTTTACAAGACAGTGGTGAGACCAGCTATGTTGTATGGTCTGGAGACAGTGTCATTGACAAAAAGACAGGAGAAAGAACTGGAAGTAGCAGAAATGAAGATGCTGAGGTTCTCCTTAGGAGTGACAAGGATGGATAAGATCAGGAATGAGATCATCAGAGGTACAGCACATGTTGAACAACTGGGAGATAAAGTTAGGGAGGCCAGACTGAGATGGTTTGGACATGTCCAGAGGAGGGACAGTGGGTATATTGGTAGAAGGATGTTAGAAATGCAGCTGCCAGGAAAAAGACAAAGAGGAGATATATGGATGCAGTTAGAGAGGACATGGAGGTTGGAGTGAGGATGGAGTGAGATGGAGGAGTGAAACTGCTGCCTTGATGTCCTCAAGAAATGGCTTGAAGATGAAAAGTTGCAGCATTAAAAGATATACAGGTATGTACGAGATTAAAAGATCGATTAAAAGAGTACGAGACACTCCTAGTGATGATGCGTACATGTGTGAAGGTTCATGAAATCATCTAGTGCAGATCAGAAGTTCTGGCCCAGACGACCCGGTTTTAACGCTGACCTTGACTTATGACCTCATCTTTTTTCTTTTTCTGCAGATTAAATCAAAAGAGCGACCACCGAGCCGGGTACGATGGTCACAAGCGCTCCGAGTTCAGCAAAGCTGCGACAGAAAATGCACCCCGGTCCGACAGGTGAGACTCTGTCTTCAGTTCTGAGAAGGATCGGTCCGAATTGGACAGAACTGTGTCCACACGCAGACCAGTGATCAGCACCAAAAGCATCGACTTGCAAGAAGCACGTAAATTCTGTTAAAATTAAGTAAATCTACTGCAGTACTGTATAAAGTAAAGGACTTGTTGAATGATAAAGCTCTTTATTTGCTGTGTACCGGTAATACAATTTTTGTTCCACTTTTAATTTATTGTCTTGAGGTTTGGGGTAAAGCGTGCAAAACTACAACAAAATCTATTTTGATTTTACAGAAAAGAGCTGTGAGAATTATTATGAGAAATCCTTACTGTCATCCATCAAATATATTATTTAAACAACTCAAAGTACTGAAGCTTTATGATTTGGTGAATTATAATATTTTGTTATTAATGTACAGTATAGAGCTCATAAAAATACATTACCTTCTAAAGTTCAAATACACTTTGTTAAGAGAAAAAGCTGTTACAGTCTTAAGGGAACTGAAATTTTTTGCAAAACCACGGTACAAAACTAGTTTAAAGGGACGGTCTATTTTAATACAGGGAGTTGAATTGTGGAACGGTTTGGGATATGATATTAAAAATGTAAAATCTGTGCTTATGTTTAAAAAAATGATCAAAACTAAATTGTTAACAAAATACTAAAACTTTAAGTTAAGCGTTTAATGTTCTAGATATCTGTATATTGTGAAAAGTTACTCTTTTTACTCTGTTACTCACAGAAGATTATTGTTTGAATTGATTGTTTTTGAAAAAAGGAGCAGATATACAGTACAGGTAGTCCCCGACTTACGAGCGCTCTTACATACGAGGTCCCGGACTTACGAGCTGGCGAAAGAGAAGTAAATTTGTAAAAAATACAGCACTTTTTTGTGTTTTTAGATGAAAGTGTGTTAGCTAACCGTTTGGAAACACGTTTCCGACCATGTTTATGAACTAATATGAACGTTTTTGATGAAAAACGAGTGTTCGTAGTAGCGCTAGCATAAATGTTCCAACTTACGAGCGAAAATCCGGACTTACGAGAACACGTGCTTCGTGTTCCAACTTACGAATTTTCGTGTTACGAGCACCTCGCAGGAACGGAACTCGCTCGTAAGTCGGGGACTACCTGTAATAAGATTTCTTCTTCTTTCTGCCACCTTTCATTTTATGTTTTCTTTTTAATAATATGCAAAATGGTTTCTTATTTTTCTTTTGGTTTTTTGTTTTAATGCAAAATGAATACAGGTAGTCCCCGATTTACGAGCGGGTTCCGTTACAACGAGGCGCTCGTAAACCGGAAATCTCGTAATTTGGAACGGCCGCCACGTGTCTCGTAAGTCCGGAATTTCGCTCGTAAATTGGAACGGTTTTGCTAGCGCGACTACGAACACTCGTTTTTCATCGAAAAACTGCTTATGAGTGCATAAAAATGATCGGAAACGTGTGTCCACATGTTTAGCTAACGAACTGTGGTGAAAAAACACAGAAAAACTCAGTATTTTTTGCGTTTTTTCAAAAAATTCGCCAGCTCGTAAGTCCGGAACCTCGTAGATCAGAGCGCTCGTAAATCGGGGACTACCGACATTTAATTTAAACAATTTTTTTTTTAAATTAATTAAAAAAGCAGCAGAAACTAAACACTTCATCAGTTTGTAAAACGCTTCCTGAACCCGTCCTTTGGTCCCTGTCCAACAGAACCGGAGTGAGGTTCTGACCCAGCATCTCTATGTCCTCAGCACTTCTGAATCTGAGCCGTTCCTCCAGAACACGGCGAGCAAAACAAAACAAAGAGCACAAGCACGAACCCGCACGGCGGCGGGGTCAGAGGTCAAAGGGTCTCACATTGTTGGAGCGCAGGGACACCCGGCCCCCGCAGCGGGCGCAGAACTTGGTCTGGCAGTAGGAGCAGAGGTGTCCGCAGCCGTCGGCGAACTTGGTCTTGCGGCAGATGCCGCAGGTGGGGGCGTCGTCCTTCTGCTGCGTCGGCTGGCGCCGCGTCTCCACCCCAATGCGACGCACTTCCTGTTTGTAGCTCTCGAACTGCTTGTGCAGCGTCCTGGAGGGGAGAGACGGGGGGAGGTCAGTCTGGGTCTGGAAACTTTAAAGGTGGGGTGGTTTGGACATTCTCAAGTGGGGTTCTATGGACATCGTATGCACAGTGAACATCTTACCTGCTGTGGAAAGCTCTTTGAACAACCTCAGTTTGGTTAAAGGTTGGCTGACATGATTTTTGAACTTTGCATAAATTGTTACAACATATATATCTTGTAACATTCAACTATGTTCGTTGTTGCAAACAAAATGATAATTTAATGAAAATTTGTTTAAAAAGTGAGTTTAAAAATTGCGCTGTGTTTCTTCACGGGACATCCGGGTACTTCCGCTTGCTAATTTTGAGTTACATACTGTAATTGGTTGATATCCAAGTCTCTTCAAGATGTTTTTTTTTCCTGGAAAGATATCAAATTATTAGGTATTAAAAGAAAAAATAAAAATATTGAATTTTTGATAAACAATATAATATTGTTTGCCAAATTCTACATTCATAAATGTCGCTTTTTCAAAAGTTATTCCATGTGTAAAAGCATTTAAAAATGACTTTTTATTATTTGGTAAATCCTTAAAGAAAATTAATACAGCCCCAGCTATCAAACTTGTTCATCTCATCTCAGAATTTAAATTGTTATAAACCCTAATTTATTTATTTTTTTCTTTCTTTCTTAATGTATCCTTTTCTTGTTTAATTGTTCATATACAGTATTCTGTTATTTCAACTGATTCTAATATGTTATAATCTTAGATAAATTTGTTTTTGACAAGGAGGTTTAGTTATGTTTGTTGTAATTGATTTGTTAATATGTGAATTTGTCATTGCTTGTTTTTGTATGTTTTTGTTATTGTTCAATAAAAATTAAAAAAAGTACCCGGATGTCCTGTGAAGAAACAGCGCAAATTTTAAACTCACTTTTTAAACGAATTTTCATTAAATTATCATTTTGTTTGCAACAACGAACATAGTTGAATGATACAAGATATATATATTTATGAAAAGTTCAAAAATCATGTCATACCAAGTTTAATTCTGACCAAAGTGATGAGCTAACGGCTAGTCTGAGCCGAGCTGTCGTAAAAGGAGCCTAGCCTCCATCCTGGTTCGTTTCAGCACTAATTGAATGTTTTTGTTATTTACACAGAAACCTGTAGTTCTTAGCTGACACAGCTCGTGGTAGGTAGCTAGCAGCTAGCTGTAGCATTTCCAGAGCAGCCTGGCAGGATTATCATCAAGCGTCTACAGGAGGAGACGTCTTCTGCAGACCTGACGGAGGCGTCAACGTTTGAAGAATCTTTGTGAAATCTAAAAAACTGGAGTTGTTTGGACACAAAGCGGGTCCACTCAGACCGGACTCACGAGCTAACGACGGCTACTTCGAGTGTTTCCACTTCAAAAAGAAATGCTTCCATCCTGAAATGGCTCTAGTTTTAGAGCAAACTCTAACATTTGAACTTTTACACTGACGTTAAACTAATAAGCGGTTATTTCAACAGAAGCGTTGTGAAGTTCCCGCTCCAGTCTGTCGAGGAAGCGCTACAGCTAACTGCCGCTGCCAACTGTGCTTGTAGACAACCCTAAAACGATCACGGTTTGCGGAGGCTGAACCGAGGAGTGCAGACTGAACACGAGGCGGCGCAACAACACACCTGGAGTGATGACGACAGGTGACAGGTGGGAGTGGGCGGGGCTGAAGGAGCAGAGGAACGGACCAACGAGAACCGAACTGACAGCTTAGAGAAAACACAGAAACTAAACTTTGTAAGAAGTTAAAATAAACCTCCAAACAGATTTAATTTTTTTTAGAAAAAAACACTGAACAAAAACATGAAGTTTATAACGTTCCAACCAAACTCCACTTCAAAATGTCCGGATTATCCCTTTAGCACTTTAATGATCTTTTCTCTTAAAAACAAATCTGATTGAGGAACCGCTGGATAAATATGTTTGAATAAACAAAGGACAGCAACGCAAAGTCAGGGTCAGGCAACATGTGGCCCAAGGGCCAAACAGGGCCAAACGGGGCCACTAGACTATCTCAATCTGGCCCCCAGTATTCTTCTTTGAAAAGAAATCACTGATTTTAATAAGTTAAATAAAATCAGCATTTTATCAATGAAACTTAAGGAAGTTAAAATTAAATGGAAACAACATATAAATGTGATTAAAACAAAAATATCTAAATCAATTGCAATAATTTATAGAGTCAGATATCTACTAAATGACAAAGCATTGTATTTGTTGTACAATACAATGACTGTGCCACATTTGATTTATTGTGTTAATGTATGGGGAAAAGCATGTAAAAGCAGCACAATGCCCATTTTTATTTTGCAGAAAAGAATCATGAGAATTCTAGTAAGAAAACATTACTGTCACCCATCAAGTGAATTATTTTATCAAATGAAATTGCTAAAGTTCTATGATCTGGTGGATTATAACATTTTGTTACTTATGCATAGAGCTAAAAAAAAAATACAGTAACGTCAAATATCAAAATGTATTTTGTGAAAAGATCAAGCTGCTACAATCTCAAAGGGAAAGATGCATTTGTAAAACTGCAATTTTGAACTAGTATGACGGGAAGAACTACCGTAATTCAGGGAGTAGGATTGTGGAATAACTTGAAGACAGAAGTTAAAGAAGCCAAATCAATCCCCGTCTTCAAGAAACTGCTTAAAGTTGAATTGTTAAACAAATACAGGTGGTCCCCGACTTACGAAGTTCCGGACTTACGAACGCGCTTACGAACAGTACTGTTGTACAGTAAATACAGCACTGGAATGTGTTTTTAGATGAAAGTGTGTTAGCTAACCGTTTGTAAATAAAGTTCTGTGCATGTTTATGAACCAGTATGTACGCTTGTTCAGTCTCATGTTGATAAACGGGTGTGCGTCGCAGCGTTAGCATACGTTTTCCGACTTACGACCAAAAATCCGGACTTACGAACGCCACGTGTAGCGCGTTCCGACTTACGAATTTTCGAGTTATGAACGGTGCGTAGGAACGGAACTCGTTCGTAAGTCGGGGACCACCTGTATAACGAATGTATTTAAATGAGTAATATATACAATTGAAAGTTGATTGCGTTATTTACTTATTATTATTATAGAAATTTTGTTTAAATTCTATTAGATAAATAAGGAGCAGATTTAATAAGATATTTCTTCATCTGCTACCTTTCATTTTATATTTTATACATTTTTTTCTTTATATGTTTTTTCTTTATATGTTTTTTCTTTTTCAATTACATATGTTAATTGTTGTAATTCATTATGTAAATATTTTCTTTTAATGTATTTTTTTTCTCTCTTCAATTACATAGATGTTAATTATTGTAACTCATTATTATAAAATAAATAATTAAACATCTTGATTAAAACATCAAAACCCTTTAGATTAAGATAAAACAAGCGTCCAGGTCTGAGTCTGAGAGACGCAGACCTGGACTGAGAGGGAACCAGAGGTGTCTTCAGCTTCCAACACCAGGACCTCCTCCTCACAGGTTCTGGTTTACCTGGTCCTGTTCCACGCAGACCGGTCTCTGAAGATCCGAGCTTCAGCAGAGACGGGATGAAAACACGAGCCCCGATCCGGCAGCAGCTTCCTGCGGGACGGAGGACCGTCCTCCTCCATGACCCGTCCAGAGTTCTCATGTGGACGTCAGAGGAACGTCGCTCCGTCTGGTTCTGCTCGGCGGAGCATTCGGACCGTCTGCCGGAGCAGACTGCCTTCATGCTCAGCTGGGAGGAGGCGGGACTCATCCCGACCAATCAGAACGAGCCGAACCGTCAAAATAAAAGGTTTCCACACAGACGTCCGGTTTTAAATGACTGGAGCAGATTCTGGATGACTCTCAGCTACTACCACTCGAGATTTTAGCTCGATATCGGTGAACAAAGCTGAATTTGTGCTAGCTAAACTCAATCAGCTGTGGCGGCCATCTTGAATCATTTGAAGACAAACAAACTCCTTCACTTCCTGAGTTTTATTCAACTCCGCCCACTGGGTGACGAGATATTTTACTAACAGACACGCAAGCCCACACAGAAACAGTTTTCTGCCATCACATCTGTCCTGAGCTTCAGATTAAAGTGTGGGTGACATCATCTTTTAACTTTGCATATACAGGGAGTCCTCGACTTACGGCAACTCGGACTTACGAACGTACGTACGAACAGTATAGTTGTACATTACATACAGCACTGGTATTTGTTTTTAGGCGTTTTTAGATGAAAGTGTGTTAGCTAACCGTTTGTAAACAAAGTTCTGTGCATGTTTATGAACCACTATGTACGTTTGTGTTGAAAAACGGGTGTTTGGCGCAGCACTAGCATACATTTTCCGACTTACGAACGAAAATCCGGACTTATGAACGCACGTGCTATGGGTTCCGACTTACGTCAAAATCGGGTTACGAACGGTCCTTAGGTCCGGAACTTGTTCGTAAGTCGAGGACTCCCTGTAGTGACACAACATAAATATCTTGTATCATTCAACTATGTTCGTTTTAGCAAACAAAATGATATATTAATGAAAATTCCTTTCAAAGTGAGTTTAAAATTAAAAACCGTGTTTCTTCACGGGACATCCGACTACACGCGAATGCAACATCTGTGACGTAGGATGAAGAACGTCTTTAGAACGCCCCTTTTACATATTCATGGCGGACAATAAATAAACCGACTAATTTATCAATCTAAGTGAAGATTTGAGCGATTTGTCTTCAGTTTGGGAAGCAGAAAGTTAGATGAACAAGAAACAGCAGGTTCTAATTTAGGTCTGCACCCGTATTTATTTGAGTCTTACCTTTTCAGGAAGCGAGGGAGCTCCGAGGGGGGGCAGCTTTGTTTATTCCATAGTTGACGAAGTATTTCATCTTTTGGGAAAGTGAAAAGGCTCACTTGTTCACTGATGATAGAACACCCAAATACGACACAATGTAACGGCATTTTTTAAGTTATACAAAAAAAAATAGGCGATCTGGCAGAGAATGAATATGTGTTGTCATGGCAAACGCAGACTGAGGTTCTTCTTCCTACGTCACAGATGTTGCACTCGCGTGTAGTCGGATGTCCCGTGAAGAAACACGGTTTTTAATTTTAAACTCACTTTGAAAATAATTTTCATTAATATATCATTTTCTTTGCTAAAACGAACATAGTTGAATGATACAAGATATTTATGTTGTGTCACTATTAAGGCTGAACAATTAATTGCATTTGCAATAATATCCCAATACGATAAAATGAGATTTTCTAATCGCTAAGGCTGCAATTTGACTGGTCACGTGACACAAATCTTTATCAACACTTAAAAAAAAACACACAAAGACATTTACGATGGTTGCATGGCTAGAATGACAACAACCAGTGCTTCAACTTCAAGTAAGCAAAGTATCAGCCGACAGGGATCACTGACCGAACTGTTTGAACTTCAAACAGTATTTATTTTTATATCTAATTTTTTATATTTATTTATTAACTGTCATGTGAAGTTCAGACAGTAGTTAGGAAGTTCACTCAACATGTTTACTATTATGTTTATGAAACCAGAAAAAATAGAAATGGTGAAAAGCCCTCCCTGGGCTGCCACCTTACCGTGGTGGAGGGGTTTGAGTGTCCCAATGATCCTAGGAGCTATGCTGTCAGGGGCTTTATGCCCCTAGTAGGGTCACCCAAGGCAGACAGGTCCTAGGTGAGGGACGAGACAAAGCGCAGCCCACAAGACCCCTTATGATGAATAATATAAATGGAAACAATGTTCCCTCGCCCGGACGCGGGTCACCGGGGCCCCACTCTGGAGCCAGGCCCGGAGGAGGGGCACGTTGGCGAGCGCCTGGTGGCCGGGCTTTCACCCATGGAGCTCGGCCGGGCACAGCCCGAAGAGGAGACGTGGGTCCCCCTTCCCATAGGCTCACCACCTGTGGGAGGGGCCAAAGGGGTCGGGTGCATTGTGGAATGGGTGGTGGCCGAGGGCGGGGACCCTGGCGGTCTGATCCTCGGCTACAGAAGCTGGCCATTGGGACATGGAATGTCACCTCTCTGGTGGGGAAGGAGCCTGAGCTAGTGTGTGAGGTTGAGAGGTTCCGGCTAGAAATAGTCGGACTCACCTCAACGCATGGCTCTGGCTCTGGAACCAGTTTCCTTGAGAGGGGTTGGACACTCTTCCACTCTGGAGTTGCCCCTGGTGAGAGGCGCCGAGCAGGAGTGGGCATACTTGTTGCCCCCCATCTTGGTGCCTGTACGTTGGGGTTCACCCCGGTGAACGAGAGGGTAGCCTCCCTTCGCCTACGTGTGGGGGGACGGGCTCTGACTGTTGTTTGTGCCTATGCGCCGAACGGCAGCGCAGATTACCCACCCTTTTTGGAGTCCTTGGAGGGGGTATTGGAGGGTGCGCCTCCTGGGGACTCCCTTGTTCTGCTGGGGGACTTCAACGCTCACGTGGGCAATGACAGTGAGACCTGGAGGGGTGTGGTTGGGAGGAACGGCCCCCCTGATCTGAACCCGAGTGGTGTTCTGTTGTTGGACTTCTGTGCTCGTCATGGATTGTCCATAACGAACACCATGTTCAGGCATAAGGGTGTCCATATGTGCTCTTGGCACCAGGACACCCTAGGTCGTAGTTCAATGATCGACTTTGTTGTCGTCTCATCTGATCTGCGGCCGCATGTCCTGGACACTCGGGTGAAGAGAGGGGCGGAGCTGTCAACTGACCACTACCTGGTGGTGAGTTGGCTCCGATGGTGGGGGAGGATGCCGGTCAGACCTGGCAGACCCAAACGTATTGTGAG
>JBBPBX010084118.1:0-15376 GCA_038048925.1 Garcialebias charrua
ACACACACACACATACACAACACACACACACACACACACACACACATACATACATACATACATATACATACATATACTTATCTGTTGTGACAACAATATTTACATGTTCATTAAATTTTTACAGAATCTAATAGCCTTGAAATAGGACAGTTTTGCAGAGATTTTTTCTGGTGCTGCCTTTCTGCAAACCAAGACACAACCAATGACAACAAGTTGGAATGATGATTGTCAATGCCAAGCTGGAAAACATCTTCTGTTCCGATCTCCTCACGGACGATATATGTGACGAAGGACAGCTTTGGAGGATGCTTTGGTGAAGCACCACGAATCACCCTCTCCGCAGCTCTCACCACCTTCACTACGCCTTGTGAGGGAATCACTAACCCGCCATTGTTTTTCAGAGTGAGAAGGTGGTAGCTCTCATCAAATGAAAAAGGTGCAGCATCTTGGATCAGACTGACACGACACAGGTCACAAGTTAGTTTACGAAGAATCTGCCTCATGACAAATCCGGCTATGTAGACCAAAGCATTTTCTACCAGACCACCAAACTTGGTCGGAAGATCTGTACTCATACAGAACAGCTGGAATGCTGGCAAAAGGACAGGGATGCTCTTCCTTGGACTCAGGAGAGGACATTTCAACAGCAGACAGGGACACGGTGTTGTCTTGTGCTGCCACATTGCCAGTCTCACTGGGTGTAACCCCACACCGAACCATCAGCCAGCGGAAGATGGCCTGGAACTGGCTTGATGATGGGTTGTTATTCCAGCCACCTTGAATGGAAAACAGGGACACAATACATGTGTTAATCATACAACATAACATACGAGCACATTCATGAAGTATATTTTATATACTTAAATGTAAAAACATTATGAATATGCACTTTACAGTACCAGTATATACTACCTGTACATAAACACACATATCTCACCATCCCTTAAGACTAACATTATGTACATTTATGAATGCTAATGAACTTATAATAATGCACTTACTCTTTGAAGGTGAACTGGGAAGCTGAAAATTGATGGTATCACATCAGCTCTCAGTCTGACAATCTGACCAGTTTTGTCAAAATCCTCCTTTTTGAAATGTTCACTGCATGGTACAGATGAATCACTTGCAGTGAATCCATCCCTCCTCAAAGCTATTTCCCACCTCTTCCTCATCTCTTTATCTTTTGGAAACCTTTAAAACAAAAACGTGATATCTGGGAGTGTGTACACAAAAACATTGTCTGAATGAGGTCCATGTTATTTTATTCATATACTGTGATTTAGTGAGTTCATTGAAGTTATTTTGTACTGGCTGATCTGCACATAACTGTTATAACAAAACAAAAAATAAAAAGGCAACAGTTGAAACTAAGGAGCCTTGTTGCCTTCTTAAGCTGAGCATTCAGAAAAAATGTTACACTCACTATTATTGATCTTATTTCAAAGAACATAAAACTCCAAATTTGATTAATATTTGTTGATAATGATAATTAACCAAAGCTACAGAAATTGTGAGTAGGTCTGTTTGAAACATATTCCTGTCATCATATCTCAGCTAACAGTCACTGCTGGCTGAACACCGGTAGCATTTGTTGTCATTTTGCTGGTGGGCATAAATACAGTACAGTAATATTACATTCACAAAATACTAACGATAATATGTTCATCTTACTTGTGAAAAGTTATCCCCCGGTCCCTGACATCAATAGTGTTTCGATTTGAACACGAATAAGCCGAGCAGTGCGGAGGCATTTTCTGTTAGTTTGTATGCAGCAAAGTACGAGGGTGACAGCGCCAAGATGGCTGCCCAAAATCCTGTGCCGGAGCAGGCTATGCTCAGTCTACCTATATATAATGTCTATGGAACTATGTATTGGCATGAAGAATAACTTCCCAGTTCCATCTGATAGTTTAATAGTTAAAAAAATTGTTACCGTTCTACAATTTATTGATGCCGTCTCATCTCAACTTGACCCATATCTAATATACTGTAAAACTATAATGTAAATTAACAGTTCTGCAGTAAATACCAACTTTGTGAAGGTTATGGTGTTAAAGTAATTTTATTCAAACATGTTAAGATATTATTGTTTAAGACAGAAAATTAGATATTGTACCTTTGTGATACTTTACATTCAAGTCATTCTCCTGTTTACCTGGAAAACATAAAAAAATACTCATCTCCACGATCACATGTTTCTTAAAAGATAATGTCACAATTTATGCTGCAGTCTTTGACAAAGGATCTATAACTTTAAATTAACCACGTCAATCTCTCAGGAAAAAAAGGCTATTTTGAGAGTTCAGTGGAATTACAAAAAAAAAAAAACTTTCAAAATTGAAGCTGTACTGAATATTTTAAAACGCTGAATCAGACAGAAATAGATCAGTTTAAACCAGTCATGATGGCAGAGCTGCAGTTAAAACACTACTAGCAATTTAACATGTTTAATGAAGAAAAACAGGCGACATGAAGAATTAATGTTGATAAAATGGTACAGAACAGTCAGCTAACGGTTCACAAGGGCAAAAGAAAATTGTATTTTCATCAACTGTTACATATCCTGAGGAAGCTGCCAATGCTGACACCTATAGTTCTTATGTATGTTGACTGCAGTCATGCTTTTGTTGGTTAATTAGTCTGATTATGATCAGGCTTGTATGTTCAGCCAGGTCCTCCAGTGACACGCCTATATATACTTCAGAGTGAGAGTGCTTGAATGCGGTGTGTTGTGAGCTCAGAGTTTGGTTGCTTTGTTGCTGAGCTGTTTTGAGTACTGTTTGGGTACTGTGGGGTGTTCTCCGCCCGCCCCTGTCTTGAAGTCTGATCTTCTGTTTAGAAGGTTCTTGGTGAGTAATTACTAGCTCATGTTTGGTCTTGACTGCTAGATGCACTTAAAGAGTGGCTACTAGCTCATGTTTGGTCTTGACTGCTAGATGCACTTAAAGAGTGGCTACTAGCTCATGTTTGGTCTTGACTGCTAGATGCACTTAAAGAGTGGCTACTAGCTCATGTTTGGTCTTGACTGCTAGATGCACTTAAAGTGTGGCTACTAGCTCATGTTTGGTCTTGACTGCTAGTTGCATTTGTGTCAGCTCATTTGTTTGTGGAGTTTGACTGTGCTTGATGCACTTAGGAATGTTTGCTCATCATTTGACTTTTGTTGTGCTTAGTGCACTGGGTAGCTGAAGGCTGCATTGATGACATTAGGATCCTGCTAATGATAATTGATATCAGGGATGCTGACCTGTGTGGTTAGTTTAAGTTGGTTTAACCAGGAACATTTTTGAGCTTGGAGCTGTTTGGAGCTTTTTGAGCTGTTTGGAGCCTTTTGGAGTTTGGAGCTGTTTGGAGCTTTTTGTTTGTTGGCCTAATGACAGAGTGAGATCAGTAGTCCAGTTATATCGTTTTTCTTTTACCCCTAGGGTTCCCTTTTGGTCAGGTAGTCCGTCTCCAGACAGGCTGCGACGGCCCTGTTTTATGGGTTGGGCCGATGCTGGGGACGTTATATTATTTTTGGCTGACTCACTCTCGTCCACCATTTATTTGCACTTTGTCTAATCTTTGCTTTTTTCCTGACCCTGTGCCAGAAGACGGTGCACTCCGCACCTGGAGGGAGGAGTCGGGGAGTTTTTCAATAAAGCTTTTTAATTTACCTTCTGCCTTCTTGTGTCCTTTGTCCATTTAATGTGTTCGGCCTGAGCCAGCCGTAACATCAACTTACCGGAGAAAACACGTCTGAAACATCAAGAATGAACTACGTTTGATGCTAGCAGCGCTGCTGTTTGGAACAGTTTGGAACGAACCGCCCCCTCAATGACCCACGTGACTTCCGCATTCCATTCTTACAATGGGAGTCTGTGGAAATGTTGCAACTCTCTCTCTATATGGCTCTGGTCGCACCTAAATATACAGTAGGTCGCAGGGCATGCAAAACAGACAAAAAGCCGCGACCTATATTCCGGAAATACGGTAATCAATCACGGACATCATTTCTCAAAACAACCTAGCAAGTAGATCATAGATAACCAACTCTTGACAGTAATTTCCTTACAGAAAGAGTACTTTTAACCATAAAACGGTTTTTAAAATATTTATACTTTTCTTTTAGAAATATCTTTTGACTTGAGCCTTTTAAGCATTCAACAAATGTTTTAGTGACTTTTTAACTTATATTCACCATTAATCTAATTTGAACCTTTTTTTCTTCAAATACATTTTAATACATCACATCTGCTGTGCATCTAGAGCATCAATTCCTGAGCAGCCATAGGAGGCTGCATCTCTGGAATGTCCTGATCAGGCAGCAGCAGCAGCTCCAGCCACCTCAGCAGCTTCAGCATCATCAGGGCCAGCTTCAGCAGTTCCAGGGCTGGTCTCAGCCACGCTGGACACTCTTTTCAACTCTACTACATTTTTTACTAACTCCTACTTCAGGACTACCCCTACTCAATTTTTCTACCCACTTAGTAAAACAGTTTAAACCCCAAAGCTGCAAGCCTTGCTGTCCTTCCACTTGGTCTCTTGGACAAATAAAACATTGTTAAAGTCCTTCCATGCATGATGCTCCTGTGGCCGCCATTTGGCAGCCATTCCATTTTTGGCAAAACACCGGCCCGCATTTCCGGGTTGTAAGCGGTGACGCGTAACATACGCAGCGCGTCAGCGGTGACGCATAATAGCTGCGACTTATACGGCTGTGCAATATGTACGGTGGAAAATACTGTAATTATTTTAGTTTAGTGAAGACAACTTACTTTTATGGATTCAATTAACTTAAAGGTCACACATTTTATCTGAAATGATATTTTTACTTTGAGTCCAGGTGAAACAATTAAGCCAGCTTAATGCTGCTTAATTAATGCAGCTTTAATATTCCACGTCTTACGTCATGATGTAAACTTCACACGAGACAGATCCCACTGCACCTGTTTGGAGTCCATGATGTCAAAAGCAGATAAACAAGAACTATACATCAAAAATTTGATAATACTCAAGTCAAGGAAATCTTATTTTGAAAAAACAAGAGTAAGTCTGTGAAAATCGAACCGTGAAGCAGCGAGGAACTACTGTAATACAAACCTCATCAAGATGCTCAGAAAAAATGGCAGTTGATCAAGCAGTTGGTCCAATGCAGGGGTCTGCAACCTTTGTCAAAAGAGCCATTTCTGCCCCTTCGTTCACCAAATCAAATGTGTCCAGAGCCGCAAAACCTGCTACAACTGTGAGTCTAAACTGGTGTCCCACAGACTAGTGCACTTTTCTGGCCAGTAGGGGGGATTTTATAAAACTAAAATATCTTGTGGATTTCTTTTTTAATTTACCAATATTTTTACACTTTAAGACAAAATAAAAGACAAGATTCTTGTACAGGAGGAATAATAATAGTTTTTTTTGCTCAATTTCTAAAAACCAAAACAACTATGCAGGCCTATGTGATTCTTTTCAATTGTAGAAAAATTACATATTCTACTTTGACGTAATAAAGCGTAAACTGAAAGTGTTTTACTCCTTGTAATGTTACTAGTATTCACATATTTGAAAAATAAATTACAGGAAAACTGCTAAAACTGGCCCTTTTAGTCGTCATAGTAAAATTCAGTTTTATGTCAGTTTTGGTCAAAGCTTGAAAGAGCCGCATGTGGCTCCAGAGCCGCATGTTGCAGACCCCTGGTCTGGTGGCATCTTTTTCTTTTTTAAATGAAAATCTTTATTAAAAGTAAAATATTACATCAATTATCAATAAACATGCAAACAAATTATCAAAAGCCAGGGAGTTATTCAAATAAATACATTAAATAAGGTGCACAAATCACATGTTTTTATAGCTTTGTTATTAGAATCAGAAATGTTTAAAATGTTCAGACTCCTTATGGAAGCCCTAAAAAAGGGAAGAGAGTGACTAAACTTTGATTTGTGACAAATGCACAACTGGCTGATTGATGGATGAGCCACACAAGCAGCATGGATTTAAAAAAAAAATACTTTTAAAATTATTTAGCACCTCCTGCACCTGTCTGCAGCCCACATGTGCAGGTAGAAGCTCCCTCCAGCAGCATGTCATAATCTCAGCTCTGCAGAGGAAAAGTGGGCGTGGCCAAGAGCTCTAGTGGGTGGCAGAGTGCAGCGGGAGGCATAGTGGTGAAATCATGACATTGTGGCGGACCACTAGGGGACTCTACTCACACCCAGTGGACCGAATGTGTTACCGGATGTTTTATTGTGAAAGGTCCAGAGGACCGGATGTTGTATTGTGAAAGGGTTGATATATAAGGCGGTTTTTGGGTGTTTACCGCCAGAATAGTAGGAGATGATTAAAGTGAAGTTCTGCATCCCGTCTTCTGTGTCGTCTCTTCACCACCTCCTACACTGGTGACCCTCGTGAATTGAACATGTCGACATCTGACGCTCCAGCCAGCTCTCCTCAGATGTCCGCTGCTGTGGAACCTCCACAGGCGGCCCCGCTCGCTTTTTCGGTGGCCGTTAAAATCCCGGACTTCTGGCTGCACGCCCCTCCGTCGTGGTTCGCCCACATCGAATCACAGTTTGCTCTTCGCGGGATTTCTGCAGACGACACCAAATACCACTATGTGGTCGCCTCGCTGGATCCGCTGTCCACCCAGCGGGCAATGAGCCTGCTCCAGGCCCCTCCTGCACAAGGAAAGTACGACGCCATCAAACAGCTGCTCCTGCGGCGTTACTCACTTTCAGACGCGGAGCGCGCTGAGAAACTTTTTTCCCGCTCCGGTTTGGGCGATGGCACAGCTCTTGAGCTCATGGAGAGCATGTTGTCCTTGATGGGATCAGAAGTCTGTGGGTTTCTCTTCCTCCACCTCTTCCTCCGCCAGCTCCCGGCTTCGGTGCGCACGGTCCTGGCCAACTCCCCGTTTCTGCAGCAGAGAGACTACCGCTCGCTGGCCGAAGAAGCCGACCGCATCCTTCTGGCTGCGAAGACCTTCGCGGTCCAGGCGGCGGTCCCCGGATCTCCAGCAGCACCTGAGTTTCAAGCGACGCCCTCAGCGCCGGACGAGCCATCGGTGGTAGCAGGGGTCGCTACCCGCAGGCGGACAGGAGCCGCCCTTTGTTCCTACCACCAGCGCTTTGGCGCCAAAGCACGACGGTGCGTCCCGCCGTGCAGCTTCAAGCCGCAGGGAAAACGACAACGCCAGCGCACGCTAGCAGCCGCGGCCGTTGGCGACAAGGAAAGGCTGCTTTTCATCGAAGACTCGAGGTCGGGGAGGCGGTTCCTGGTGGACTCTGGTTCGCAGAAGAGCCTCGTTCCCCCGACTGGCTCCGACAGGTTGGCAGAAGGCTGCGGGCCGCAGCTAACCGCGGCTAATGGCTCTCCCATCAAGACGTTTGGTGAAAGGTTGGTGACTGTTCGTTTCCATGAACGGGACTTCCAGTGGAACTTTGTTGTAGCTGCGAGCTCAGTTCCTATTTTAGGGGCTGATTTTCTTTGTGCTCACGGGCTCCTTGTTGATGTTGCTAACAGACGTTTGATCGACGCTGTGTCTTTTTCGTCACTGCCTTGTGCGACGCGAGGAGCTGGGCCTTTAATGCATGCTAACTTTTTAGCTTCGGGTAACGTGTTTCAGCGTTTATTGTCTGAGTTCCCCTCACTGACTGTTCCTAATTTTGCAAACACAAACACTAAACATGGGATCGAACATTATATCCCCACAACAGGCCCCCCGGTTTTCGCACGTGCACGCCGCCTCAATGCTACTAAGCTAGCAATAGCACAGGAAGAGTTTGCTAACATGGAGCGTTTAGGCATCGTGCAGCGCTCAAACAGTCCGTGGGCCTCCCCCCTGCACATGGTGCCCAAAGCAGACGGCAAATGGCGACCATGTGGGGATTTCCGCCGCCTTAATAACATCACAGAGAACGATCGTTATCCCATCCCCCACATCCAGGATTTTTCAGTGCACCTGGCTGGGACCTCCATTTTTTCTAAAGTAGATTTAGTACGGGGGTACCACCAGGTTCCTGTGCATGTGGAGGATGTCCCTAAGACCGCTGTTATCACGCCTTTCGGCCTGTTTGAGTTTTTGCGCATGCCTTTTGGTCTTAAAGGTGCAGCACAAACATTTCAGCGGTTGATGGATTCAGTCCTAAGGGGTCTGTCCTTCGTATTTGTGTACTTGGACGACATCCTGGTGGCTAGCAGNATCAACAAGTGAGCATAATTTATTTGTTTATCCATTTGTCATACATTTCTTACATAACAAATAAGTTTCACAGCTTGACACTTTTATTCCGTCTAATTATAGAAAATAGAAAACTAACTATTACTGGCACCCTGAAACGGTCTTTGACATAATAATTTGATGACAGCCTGTCCCGTCATCAAGACTGGTAAAAGTAGTAACCAATGAAATCAAAAAAGGCGTTCAATACAGGATCAACTGGACTTTATTATAATAATAATAATTAATAATAAAGTCCAGTTGATCCTGTATTGAACGCCTTTTTTGATTTCATCATGTCCTGGACGACTGAGAATCTTCACCAGCATAGTAACCAATGGTTTACAATATTTTATGCAAAGTAACTAAACTGGCAGAAAAGGGAGACAACTACAAAATGATTATACATTTATGTGCTTAAAGATTGCTTGTAACAATAAATATATTTAATCAAGCTGAACCTAAATAAATCACATGCATAAAATAAGAGGCATTGGCAAAAAAAAAAGATTAACGCCTTAAATAAAGATTTGGGAAAATTGACTGCAAATTATTTTTATTCTGCCAAAATGTGAGATGAATGCAATGCAGCTGTTTTTATGGCCTTCTCTGCAGTTGGCTTCACTCAGCAGCTCCCGGCTTCGGTGCGCACGGTCCTGGCCAACTCCCCGCTTCTGCAGCAGAGAGATTACCGCTCGCTGGCCGAAGAAGCCGACCGCATCCTTCTGGCTACGAGGACCTTCGCGGTCCAGGCGGCGGTCCCCGGATCTCCAGCAGCACCTAAGCTTCAAGCAACGCCCTCAGCGCCGGACGAGCCATCGGTGGTAGCAGGGGTCGCTACCCGCAGGCGGACAGGAGCCGCCTTTTGTTTCTACCACCAGCGCTTTGGCGCCAAAGCATGACGGTGCATCCCACCGTGCAGCTTCAAGCCGCAGGGAAACGACAACGCCAGTGCCCGCTAGCAACCGCGGCCGTTGGCGACAAGGAAAGGCTGCTGTTCATCGAAGACTCGAGGTCGGGGAGGCGGTTCCTGGTGGACTCTGGTTCGCAGAAGAGCCTCGTTCCCCCGACTGGCTCCGACAGGTTGGCAGAAGGCTGCGGGCCGCTGCTAACCGCGGCTAATGGCTCTCCCATCAAGACGTTTGGTGAAAGGTTGGTGACTGTTTGTTTCCATGAACGGGACTTCCAGTGGAACTTTGTTGTAGCTGCGAGCTCAGTTCCTATTTTAGGGGCTGATTTTCTTTGTGCTCACGGGCTCCTTGTTGACGTTGCTAACAGACGTTTGATCGACGCTGTGTCCTTTTCGTCACTGCCTTGTGCGACGCGAGGAGCTGGGCCTTTAATGCATGCTAACTTTTTAGCTTCGGGTAACGTGTTTCAGCGTTTATTGTCTGAGTTCCCCTCACTGACTGTTCCTAATTTTGCCAACACAAACACAAAACATGGGATCGAACATTATATCCCCACAACGGGCCCCCCGGTTTTCGCACGTGCACGCCGCCTCGATGCTACTAAGCTAGCAATCGCGCAGGAAGAGTTTGCTAACATGGAGCGTTTAGGCATCGTGCAACGTTCAAACAGTCCGTGGGCCTCCCCCCTGCACATGGTGCCCAAGGCAGACGGCAAATGGCGACCATGTGGGGATTTCCGCCGCCTTAATAACATCACAGAGAACGATCGTTATCCCATCCCCCACATCCAGGATTTTTCAGTGCACCTGGCTGGGACCTCCATTTTTTCTAAAGTAGATTTAGTACGGGGGTACCACCAGGTTCCTGTGCATGTGGAGGATGTCCCTAAGACCGCTGTTATCACGCCTTTCGGCCTGTTTGAGTTTTTGCGCATGCCTTTTGGTCTTAAAGGTGCAGCACAAACATTCCAGCGGTTGATGGATTCAGTCCTAAGGGGACTGTCCTTTGTATTTGTGTACCTGGACGACATCCTGGTGGCTAGCAACTCGGCTGAACAGCACATGTCCCAGCGCCTGGCAGCACATGGCCTGATTGTAAATACAGCGAAATGCCAGTTTGGGTTGCCAGGCATTGACTTTTTGGGCCACCGCATTTCTGCCAGTGGTGCCGTCCCGTTACCAAACAAAGTGCAGGCGGCGTCCAATTTTCCACAGCCCTAGTCTGTTAAAGCGCTACAAGAATTTTTGGGAATGGTTAATTTCTATTACCGTTTCCTCCCCAGGGTAGCACAACTGCTGCGACCGCACTATGGAGCGCCAAAAAAGAAAAAGCCCAACGACAATGTTGACTGGACACCAGAACGCCTACAGGCATTTGGTGATGCTAAAGCTGTACTGACCACTGCTGCCCTTTTGGCCCATCCATCCCCAGCGGCACAAATAGCTTTGACAACAGACGCATCTGATGTTGCGGTGGGGGCTATGTTAGAACAGCAGGTTTCCGGGGTTTGGCAGCCGCTTGCATTTTTCAGCCGTACGCTACGGGACAATGAGCTGAAATACAGTGTTTTTGACAGAGAGTTGCTGGCGCTTTACCTGGCCACACGCCATTTCAGGTTTTTCCTGGAGGGCCGCCAGTTCACTGCATATGTTGACCACAAACCCTTGGTGTTTGCTATGTCAAAAATTTCTGACCCCTGGTCTGCTCGCCAGCAACGCCACCTCGCAGCGGTGTCTGAATTTACTACAGACATTCAGCATGTGGCTGGAAAATCCAACGTGGTGGCCGACTGTCTCTCCCGGGTGCTGATCTCTCCCGTGTACGTTGGCATCGATTTTTCTGCTATGGCTGCGGACCAACGTAGCGACGCAGAAATACTCGAGCTCCAGTCCGGGCCCACAGGCCTCGAGTTGGAGGAACGGCAGGTGAATGACGGAGGTCCTCTCCTGCTCTGTGATGTTTCTACTGGCAGGCCCCGCCCTCTGGTTCCAGTTTCATGGCGACGCCGCATTTTTGATTCTTTACATTCCCTTTCTCATCCAGGTGTTAGAGCCTCTGTGAAACTGGTCAGTTCAAAGTTTGTTTGGCCCGGTCTGCGTAAAGCAGTTAAGGAGTGGGCACCAGCGTGTGTCCCATGCCAGCGTGCTAAGGTTAACAGGCACACCAAAGCACCTTTGGAACCTTTCTCCATTCCTGGTCAGCGGTTTGATCATGTGCATGTAGACCTGGTGGGCCCTCTGCCTTATCACAGGGTTTTACACATCTGCTGACTATGATCGACCGGACCACCAGGTGGCTTGAGGTGGTTCCTCTGACATCCACAACGTCTGCAGTGGTGGCCCGGGCGTTTTTGTCTACCTGGGTTGCACGTTTTGGCCCCCCTTCAGACATTACATCAGACAGGGGCCCTCAGTTTGTTTCTGAGCTTTGGTCTACCATGGCCAAGGGTCTAGGGACTAACGTTCACAGGACCACCGCTTACAACCCCCAAGCTAATGGTTTGTGTGAACAGTTTCACAGGTCATTGAAAGCTGCACTTCGGGCTGCATTGACCGGTGACAACTGGATTGACCGTCTTCCCTGGGTTTTGTTAGGTTTACGTACCGCAACCAAAGAGGACCTGAGCTCCTCCCCGGCTGAACTGGTTTTCGGTCAGCCTGTGCGCGTCCCCGGTGAGTTTTTACCTGAGGTACCCTCACCACAGTTCGCTCCACCGTTGCTCCATTTTTCCTCCCAGGAGGGCTCTGTTCGTGTCCCTGGCCCGGTACACCATTGTTTACCGCAGTCATTTGTACCTAAGAGTCTGGAGTCCTCTAAATTTGTTTTTGTCAAACACAATGCACACAGGACACCACTACAGCCTTTGTATGATGGACCATTTCGGGTTCTTCAACCAGGTCCAAAACACTTCCTTTTAGATTTAGGGGGTCGTACTGAGACTGTCTGTATCGATAGGCTTAAACCAGCTCATGTTATGTCAGATGATCAGGTTGTTACGGCCCAGGCTCCTCGCAGGGGCAGACCTCCATCCACACTGCTAACGGACTGCGGTCCTCCTTCCAGAGACTCTCAACGACCATTGGAGCCCGAATCTTCTGCAGGCCCTCCTCGTCGCCCTCCGCTTCATCAGACTGATTACGCAGGGCCCAGGTTCAGCCGTTCTGGTCGTTTGATCAAACCTAAAATGCTGGACTAGTGATGGACCTTACTGGGTGTTCTGGGGGGCGTGTGGCGGACCACTAGGGGACTCTACTCACACCCAGTGGACCGAATGTGTTACCAGATGTTTTTTTGTGAAAGGTCCAGAGGACCGGATGTTGTATTGTGAAAGGGTTGATATATACGGCGGTTTTTGGGTGCTTACCGCCAGAATTGTAGGAGTTGATTAAAGTGAAGTTCTGCATCCCGTCTTCTGTGTCGTCTCTTCACCACCTCCTACACAGTCATTATTTTACAGTTAAAATAAAAGTTTATCAATTAAAGTCTAATGTTAAAAGTAATTGTGGTTCCCTTTTAAAAAAAAAAACAAGTTATGCTCTCAGATATTTTTGATTTAACAACTACGAATAATAACCTGCATTTAGCTTTGATTGTAAACTTTTTTTAATTATAGAACGCATAACCAAATCCAATCCAATCCATATGGTATCAGTGAATGGCATTTTTAGGTGATTGTATCAGAATCTGCATCATAAACCATGAACGGAGCATGGAACATTACAATAATTTGTTCACAAAACGATAAAAACAATAGGAATGTATTTTAGAATGAGTTTTGTCCTACATTATATACATTCACCAAGTATAGCATCAAGCTTTGTGTTGTCCAAAAGTGGCTTTGACTCCACATCTTTATGAGCCCCCTGATTGCCTCCCAATAAAACTTGAAATGGTCAATAACTCTCTCCCGTAGATGAGCACAGCAAGATCTCCAACCAGCAAGGCTGAGCTGGTAGTCCGTAGAGACTTCAGCTTTCGCCTTGGGACTTCTACATCATAGTCTGGCACAAGAGGCACCTGCAAAACACATGGATCTTGTTAACCAAATAATGATTAAACATTTATTTACAGTATAGTATTTGTAAATCTATAGTATATATTCATCTTTGCAATGAATATGCCTAAGCCTATTTTCTATAGCTTTATTTCATACCATCAAGGGGTATCATATCAATTATTATCTATCATGTATGTGTGCAATAAAAAGATGTAGAAAGAAATTGTATTGTAATGTTTCCCTAAATGGATCAATAACATAAAGTATCCATGCATTCAGTTAATTACTGTGTCATCAGGGTCAGACAACACTTGAACAGAGATGGGTGGAGCAACAAGTGTCTGTACAGTTGGTGTTGAGTGGATGGAAGCAACCCTGAGATCCGATAGACCACATCTTTCAACTGTTTCACAACTGCTGGAAGCTCTTTCGACTGTTTCACAACTGCTGGAAGCTCTGTAAAAGAAAAAACAAACAAGGAGCAAAATAACAAAAATTGTCAGTCACTATAGTGTTTTGAGACCATTCAAAATTTACATTAGTCATTTGTGCAATGAAGAGCTGATATATAAGGAGGAACAGGAAGTAGGAGTCTGATCTAAAGAATAAATATAACATTCAAACAAGGCGTTCTCCATTTCCACATTTGGTTTTAAAAATAAGTGTCTCATCACTTGCTTCACTCAAACTACTTGCTAGAAATTACCTTTCAAGGCATCTAATATCACAGTTTTCCTTCAGCCTCTTGTTTTCTGCCTGAAGCAGCTATAAAAACAGTAATTTTGCCGAAATACGAATTTCAAGTAAATTAGTATTTCAGCCTGGCTATGGTTATTGTTCTGCTGGCTAGTGAGCGCATGTGTGTTAACAGAGATGCGACGCAAACATGCTTGCGTGGATGCGGGGCCTTGTCTCTTTGAAAAAACATCCAGAAACTTGAAGCAAGCCCCAAAAAAAAAAAAAACTCGTAGCATATATGGGTTATTTAAACGCTAGAATAACATATTCTAACGTGCAGTGTTTTACTTGCCTCAATTCATCTACCTCAGCAACGTAACACACCAGTTTTAGCTCGTTAGCTTACCGTTAGCTTAGCTTATAGCCACAGCAGGTTTTGTTAATTCAAGTGAACAAAAAACATCTAGCAAATAAACAAAACAGAACCGATTACCTTCAACTTCCAACTGAATGTCCAGTCGTCGTCCAGACCAGTCGACGTCTAATAAAAAGAAAGTTTTACGAGCGCTGAGTCCGACACAAGACCTTCTTGTCCGACAGATGAAAACAGGAAATAGCTACATTTGAACGAAGCGCGCAAAGCAAGAGTGGCGTTGATTGGTTGGATATGATCACATGCTACTTCCCCCAATCCAATCATAACGCTTGGTTTATGAAGCCCACAAACATAAAAATGACAGAAAGCAAACAACTTCACAAGTACCTGAAAATGAATGTTTCACCTCATGCCTAGAGTAACGCAGAATAAAATTCAATAATGATACTACTACTACTAATAATAATGATGATGATGATGATGATGATGATGATGATGATGATGATGATGATAATACCCTGATACATGCTCAATAATAATAATAATAATAATAAAAACAATATTATGATATTCTTCAATAAAAATAAGGTAATTAAATTTGTAAAAAATAAATAAAAAAGGATTGAGGAAATGTATTAAAAATGCATTCTTAATAGTATCTAATGTAGTTCATAAAAACTAAACTTCAAGTACACAGCCTTATTTTAAAGTATAAAATGAGTATACTCTTAGTACACTTAAATAAACTTATTTTTAGTATATCTCAGACAAGTACCTAAAAAGTATACTTCAAGTCAGATTAGTACACAGCCTTATTTTAAAGTATAAAAGTAGTACTCTTAGTATACTTAAATAAACGTCTTTTTAGTATATTTCAGATAAGCACTTAAAAAGTATACTTCAAGTCACATAAGTACCTAAAAAGTATACTTGAAGTATACTTAAATATACTACTTTTTGCTAAGGTTCGGGATGTTGTGAGTTGGTGGGTGGAATAATTTGAATACCTCCTCAATCCTACTGGCACGTCTTCCACTGAGGAAGCAGAGCCTGGGGACTTTGGGTCGGGATCTCCAAGCTCTGGTGCTGAGGTCACCAAGGAGGTTAAAAAGCTCTGCGGTGGCAGGGCTCCAAGGGTGGATGAGATTCGCCCGAAGTTCCTTAGGGCTCTGGATGTTGTGGGGTTGTGTTGGCTTACAACTGCAATATCACGTGGACA
>JBBPBX010084121.1:0-15375 GCA_038048925.1 Garcialebias charrua
TCATCTCCATCTTCACTCACTGCCCTCTCTGCCTGCCTGGAGGCAATTAGGGAATGGATGAATCAGAACTTTCTTCAATTAAACTGCTCCAAGACTGAGGCCATACTGATTGGCACCCCTCACCAGGTACAAACATCTCCTATAACAAGACTTTCCTTTTCTGGACAAGACATCCCCCTCTCCACCTCTGTTACTAATCTTGGAATAAAAATGGACTCCAATCTTACATTTGAAAATCACATTAAGCATCTGTTTAAAACTTGCTTCTTCCATCTTCGAAACATCTCCAGACTTCGCCCATCCCTAACTTTTTCCGATGCTGAGAAGCTCGTCCATGCTTTTGTCTCCTCCAGGCTCGACTACTGCAACTCCCTGTTTATTGGAATCCCTGGCAAAAACCTTCAGAAACTTCAATATATTCAAAACAGTGCAGCAAGGATCTTGTTGAGAGTTCGTAAATTTGAACATATTACGCCCATTCTCCATAACCTTCATTGGCTTCCTGTCGCCTACAGAATTCAGTACAAAACTGCTCTCATTACACATCAATGCTTACACGGAACTTCACCAGATTATCTGAAGGATATTCTTATTCCATACTCATCCACCCGTTCGCTGCGGTCACAGAACAGTAATCTCCTTCACATTCCGAGAACCAAATTAAGGACCATGGGTGACCGGGCTTTCAGTGTGGCTGCCCCCCGCCTGTGGAACTCTCTTCCTGACTGTCTGAGAGCCCCACAGTCTGTGGTTGACTTTAAGAGCGGCTTGAAGACCTTTCTTTTCAACCGAGCATACTCTACCTCCTCATGATTCTACTTTTGATCTTAGCTGATACTGTTATTGATTTTAATTGTTTTATTATTTGTTTTATTGACATTTAACACTAGAAGTCCCAGGATTTTCGACCTCCCCCCAGAAGTCCTGAAAGAGGGTCAAAAGACCCTTAGTCCAAACCAACCATTAATGGGTCCACATTAGTGGGCCATTAACTGCCTTTTGTTATAAATATGCGTGCACACAACTCAGACACCCCCACCACACCAGACTGCACAAACTGCATTCCAATGTTTCCACCAGGTAAGTAAGACTCTGCTTGCACTTCCCCCCTTAGTCAGAAGAGAGGCCCTGACCTGAATTCACACATAACAAACCCTGAAGTTATCTCACAGTTGAACATTTTGGGACATCCACTGAACGGAAAGCTTTGTCTGCTCCAGAACAGTTTTATGCATAAAATTGTCTCATTCTGCTGTGCTGACTATCCTGTAACTTTGATGTTCTGTCAAATAAATTATTTTGCTTACAAGTAGTCTCTCTCCTTGTCCTTGGCGCATGTATATACGGTGCGTGCCGGCACATGCAGGTGGCCCATTGCTGTGTTCTAAAACATGCTTGACCTATTGTTGTCTGTCACCTGACGGACAGACACAGGTCACATGACATGAAGTCAACTGACGGACCGACACTGGTCACTCGACATGAGGTCAACAGACGGACCGACACAGGTCACACGGCATGAGGTCAACTGACGTACCAGCATAGGTCACATGACCTGAGGTCAACTGACGGACAGACACAGGTCACATGACCTGAGGTCAACTGACTGACCGACACAGGTCACATGACCTGAGGTCAAGTGACGGACAGACACAGGTCACACGGCATGAGGTCAACTGACGGACCGACACTGGTCACACGACATGAGGTCAACTGACGGACCAACACGGGTCACTTGACCTGAGGTCAACTGACGGACCGACATAGGTCACACAACATGAAGTCAACTGATGGAACGACACTGGTCACTCGACATGAGTTCAACTGACGGACCGACACAGGTCACATGGCATGAGGTCAACTGACGTACTGACACAGGTCACACGGCATGAGGTCAACTGACGTACCGACACAGGTCACATGACCTGAGGTCAACTGACGGACCGACACAGGTCACATGACCTGAGGTCAACTGACTGACCGACACAGGTCACATGACCTGAGGTCAACTGACGGACCGACATAGGTCACACGACATGAAGTCAACTGATGGACCGACACTGGTCACTCGACATGAGGTCAACTGACGGACCGACACAGGTCACACGGCATGAGGTCAACTAACGTACCGACACAGGTCACATGACCTGAGGTCAACTGATGGACCGACACAGGTCACATGACCTGAGGTCAACTGACTGACCGACACAGGTCACATGACCTGAGGTCAAGTGACGGACTGACACAGGTCACATGACCTGAGGTGAACTGACGGACCAACACAGGTCACATGACCTGAGGTCAAGTGACGGACCAACACAGGTCACATGACCTAAGGTCAAGTGACGGACCAGCACAGGTCACACAACATGAAGTCAACTGACGGACCAACACAGGTCACATGACATGAGGTCAACTGAGGGACCGACACAGGTCACATGACCTGAGGTCAACTGACGACCGACACAGGTCACATGACCTGAGGTCAACTGACGGACCGACATAGGTCACACAACATGAAGTCAACTGATGGAATGACACTGGTCACTCGACATGAGTTCAACTGACGGACCGACACAGGTCACACGGCATGAGGTCAACTGACGTACCGACACAGGTCACACGGCATGAGGTCAACTGACGTACCGACACAGGTCACATGACCTGAGGTCAAGTGACGGACCAGCACAGGTCACACAACATGAAGTCAACTGACGGACCAACACAGGTCACATGACATGAGGTCAACTGAGGGACCGACACAGGTCATATGACCAGAGGTCAACTGACGGACTGACACAGGTCACATGACCTGAGGTGAACTGACGGACCAACACAGGTCACATGACCTGAGGTCAAGTGACGGACCAACACAGGTCACATGACCTAAGGTCAAGTGACGGACCAGCACAGGTCACACAACATGAAGTCAACTGACGGACCAACATAGGTCACATGACCTGAGGTCAAGTGACGGACCAACATATGTAGCCCACTGAAAGGGACCGGGGGATTTAGAAGCCAAGTTCACTTGCGCAAAAAAGCGCAGCCTTAGTCAAATTAGTGTGCCCCCTCCTGTGGTGCGCCAGTAATGGCCTTATTTACAAAACAAAAGCGCCTGTTAACAGCTCATTATAGGATGTTAGCTAAAATCCTTCGGGTCACTCGACCCGTTTCTGGGTTCCAAAGGTAGAAATGTTGAATGACCCTTCTCTGGGACTTCTAGTGTTAATTCTGTTGCACCTTGTAGCACTTTGAGATTTTCATTAATGAAAAGTGCGTTATAAATTGAATTCATTATTATTATTATTATTAATTAATATTAGGTTTTGTTTTTGATGCCTACATTAATTTTACTAGCTTGATTTGACAAATAACTTAAAGGTATTGTGACATGATGTTTGGAAATTTGCATATTTGTCAGAACATATATATCTTATATCATTGAGCTCTGTTCGTTTTTGCAAAATAAATTATAAATATATTAAAATTTTATTCCAAGTTATGGTAGTTTTTTTCTCTGGGATACGCCCCTAAAAATCTGCGCATTTCCGCAAAACATCATCAGTGACGTGACAACGGGAAGGCACGCTCCAACACGCATTTAAATAATAATGGCGGAGCATGTCCGATCGCGTCTGAGATATATCATTTTAAGACAGTAAATCTTCCAAAACTCTCATTAATAAACACTCCCTGAATAAAAAGAAATTACAGATGTTACCTGATCGCGCAGACATAATTTAAAAATACATACATAGCTACGTGTTTGCTCCGGGCTCTCGGCTAATGTTTCTTAGCAGCTATCTTGGCTAACAGAGTCCCTGACACCGGTCACGTCTGAGATATATCATTTTAAGACAGTAAATCTTCCAAAACTCTCATTAATAAACCCTCCCCGAATAAAAAGAAACTACAGATGTTACCTGATCGCGCAGACATAATTTAAAAATACATACATAGCTACGTGTTTGCTCTGGGCTCTCGGCTAATGTTTCTTAGCAGCTATCTTGGCTAACAGAGTCCCTGACACCAGTCGCGTCAGCGATATATCATTTTAAGATAGTAAATCATCCAAAACTCTCATTAATAAACCTTCCCCGAATAAAAAGAAACTTCAGATGTTACCTGATCGTGCAGACATAATTTAAAAATACATTATTAGCAACGTGTTTGCTCGGGTATCTCGGCTAATGTTTGTTAGCTGCTATCTCGGCTTATTCCCGGTCGCGTCAGCGATATATCATTTTAAGACAGTAAATCATCCAAAACCCTCATTAATAAACCCTCCCCGGATAATTTTTCATTCATTCAACCTTTATTTAGTCAGGTAAATCTTTTGAACCTCATGGGCTCATTTACGAAAGCGACCTGCTAAAACTAAAGAACAATGAACAGCAGTGGTAGAATTTCCTTAAACAATAAACAATAAACAAACAAACAATAAACAATAGAAAACAAAAGAGAGAAAAAAACAAAAGAAATTTTTTTTTTTTTAACAAAGTATCAAAAAACTAGCAAAACATTATAAGGTAGACGTATAAAATCAAAGACAGGAACAAATCTGCATTGGTTTTTGCCAGGATTCCAACAGATTCTGAAAACCATTTAGAGAAGTCAAGGTCGAGAGCTTCAGATCTTTTTGTAAGATATTCCATGAAGCAGGAGCGGAGTAGGAGAAGGCCCTTTTTCCAAGTTCAGTCCTCACTGACGGAACACTGCAGGTAATCATGTCCTGAGAGCGCACACTGTAGCTGCACTCACGCAAAGACATGTAGGAGGAGATGTATGAGGGCAGCAGACCAAGAAGTGATTTAAAGATGAAAATGTACCAGTGGAAGAGTCTGCGTGAGGTTAATGATGTCCAGTTAACCAGTGAATACAGGGTGCAGTGGTGGGTACGATAATCACAACCAGTTATGAATCTTAGTGCACCATGATAGACAACATCCAACATCCGCAGGGTGCTTGTAGGAGCATTCATGTAGAGAATGTCACCGTAATCAATGGAGGGAAGGAAAGTCACAGACACAAGGCGTTTCCTGACATTCAGTGATAGACATGATCTGTTTCTGAAAAAGAAACCCAGTTTAACTTTCAGTTTCTTCACTAGGTTTTCCACGTGGAGTTTAAAAGAGAGATGTGAATCAATCAGGATACCCAGATATTTATAGGAATCAACAAACTCAATAGAGACACCATTTGAAGATAAAATCAGAGGAGGATCTGCTGGAACCGCCTTCCTATTTGAAAAAAACATCCCTTTTGTTTTATCAGCATTTAGGACAAGTTTGAGACGGAACAAATCTGACTGGATGATGTCAAAAGCAGATTGCAGTAACTGGAAAGCCTTAGCAACTGTTTTAGCTCGGCAGTAAACAACTGTATCATCAGCATAGAAATGTAAGGATGCATCAGGGATGCAGTGACCTACATTAGCTATGTAGATTGTAAAGAGAGTGGGTCCTAAAACTGAGCCTTGTGGTACACCATTTTTAACTGTTAAATAGCTGGAAGAAGTACCGTTATGTTGAACACATTGCCTCCGATTGGAAAGATAGTTAGAAAACCAACCGATGGTGTGATCAGAGAAACCGATTTCTGAGAGCTTATGACACAGGATGTTATGATCCACAGTGTCAAAAGCTTTAGACAGGTCTAAGAAAAGTGCAGCACAATAGTCCTTAGCATCCAATGCTTCAACAACATCATTCAGAACCTTCAGAGAAGCAGTTGTTGTGCTATGTTTTTTCCTGAAACCAGATTGATGAAGAGGTAAGATGTTAAATGAGTCCAGATAATTTTTGATCTGAGAGTTTATCAGTTTTTCTAGAACCTTGGCTAAGATGCAGAGTTTAGAGATCGGTCGATAATTGTTCAGTGAGGTGGGGTCACCTCCCTTCAGCAAAGGAAGAACAAATGCTGTTTTCCAAGCATCCGGAATGGTGTTTTGGCTTATGGACAGATTAAAGATGTGGGTCACAGGGACTGTGATGATATGAGCAGCCAGCCTTAAGAAATAAGGTGGAAGTTCATCTGGACCTGCAGATTTTTTTGGATCAAGATCATTTAACAGTTTATTTACCTCACTGACTGAGAACGGAGAAAAAGAGAAGGTGTGATTAACAGATGGTTGACTTGTAGGAGGGATTTGATTTGTAGAAGTTTGATTATTAGATAAAGTGGCTGATTTTCCGTTTGTAACTGTGTCAAATAATGAACTAGAAGCAACAAAATGTTTATTGAAACAGTTCAGGATCTCGTGCTTATTTGACACAGGAACAGAGTCAACAAGAAATTGTGATGGGAGGTCAGATGATTGGGGGGTGCCTGAGAGAGATTTAATGGTTTTCCAGAATTTT
Source organism: Garcialebias charrua (assembly GCA_038048925.1). Classification (NCBI taxonomy): domain Eukaryota; kingdom Metazoa; phylum Chordata; class Actinopteri; order Cyprinodontiformes; family Rivulidae; genus Garcialebias; species Garcialebias charrua. Next base: position 6,363 of record JBBPBX010084121.1, read on the forward strand.
TTTGGATCATTTAGATTTTTGGAGGTCTGAGATAAGAAGTAGTTACGTTTTGCGGCTTTGATGGCAGTTGTGCATTTATTCCTTAGCTGCCGAAATTTCAACCAATCAGTGTCTGAGTGTGATTTTCTTGCTGCGGCCCAAAGATGATCTCTCCAGTGTAGGAGATCAGCTAGTTCAGGAGTAAACCAGGGGCTGTCACGGCCCATTATCCTGAACTGCCGGAAATAAAAAGAAACTACAGATGTTACCTGATCGCGCTGACGTTTAAAAATACATTATTAGAAAAGTGTGTGTACTACTGATTCGGCTAGCTTGTTAGCAGCGAACATAAAGAATCTGCCGTGATAATTGGCTTTATACACTCACAGTGTATAAAGTAAAACAACATGAACTCATGTAAAATATATAGTTTATAATCTAAAACACTACACACCTCCGATTATGTTTACACAAAGACTTACTCATCTCCTGGACAGTCTTCCGATGGTAGCTTCCCTGCGTTGTTTTGACGTGGTAGCTCCTGTGGCACTTTCTTCTGTAGATTTTCTTTTAAAAATAGTAGGAATAGCATCCGGTTTTAAAAGTCTTCTGAATCTTACTGGTAATCCTAAAGATTCTTTTATACCAGGTCTTTCCTGAAAACAATCGGCAGTGAAATGGTCGCTGCAGACATACGATTCCTGGAACCCACCGGTCCTTGTCTGGTCCATTCTTGTCGAAGTTTCTCATCTTTTGGAAATTTGTGAAGGCTCATTTGTTCACTGCTGATATTAGAACACCCAAATGCACTACAACGTGACGACATTTTTCAAGTTACACAAATAAAAGAGGCGATACTTCAGGAAATGAATGAGTAAGCAGTTAACACACCAAACAAACGGGCAAGGCTCTGCCTTCTTCCCGTTGTCACGTCACACTGATGTGATGACGTATTGCGGAAATGTGCAGAATTTTAGGGGCGTATCCCAGAGAAAAAAATAGCATAATTTAGAATACATTTTTAATATATTTATAATTTATTTTGCAAAAACGAACAGAGCTCAATGATATAAGATATGTGTTCTGACAAATATGCAAATTTCCAACAACATGTCACAATACCTTTAAGAACTGCAAAAAACTTTAAATGTAAAAAAATAAAAAACTCAAACCATGCAACATCAAAAATGACAGTGGGGAAGTTTAGACACTTTAGCATAAAATAAACAACACGATGACCTCTATGTGACCTTACAATAATATGTATAGTATAGTATAGTAACACAAATACATTTACTAAGTAATAGTCAAGCTACCAAACTGCCTTATAGATGATATATGTGTACATATTTATTTCTGTTTGTCACTGCATTTTTTAATAATAAGAATATTGTGAATCACTTAATTCAGTGCAGAACATTTTTGCTGTCACAATCTTGTTTTAATTTATAAAAACAAACATCTTGTTGCTAACAAATAAACAAGACATATATTGGTTTATTGTCATGTCTTAATCCCCATTTTGTCCAGTTTTAAATCCTCCCATCTTATTTCAGTCACAAAATATGAAACAGTGTGGAATATTTGTAACAACAGTGAAATTTGTGAACATCAGTTTTAATATGAATGCATAAAAAACATAATTGAAGTAAAAGACAAAACAATAAAATGTGTTCTTAAATGAGAAAAAATAAAATTAAAGTGTGTTTTGATGAGTGCAATTATCTGGACTGATCAAAATCAGTCTTACGGCAGCACCATCCAGAAAACAGGACAATAAAATACCACTGGGACCAAAATATCTGGGATTATTAGGCAACATTTTGATTTTCACAGCGTAGATAAATAAATAGTAGCTTTCTTTCAGCTATTACACCCCGTTTGTCTCACTTCTATTTTAGTTTTTTATTATCAGGAAAATAACATGTTTTGTATGTAACATACGGCAGCTTGACTTAAAACAAAAATACTGGCAATGTACCAGTACTTCCTTCTTCTGCATCCATCCATCCATCCATCCATCCATCCATCCATCCATCCATCCATCCATCCATCCATTCATCCATCCATCCATACATCCATCCATCCATCCATCCATACATCCATCCATCAACCCAAGAATCATTGACAAAGTAAATTCTTTAGCCTAATCAAGTGTTTGTATCACAATAAAAAGCAGTTTTGGACAGGATTAGTTAATTCTGCTGTGTCATCTTTCTGTTTCACAGCTCAGTGTGTTCTTGCAATCTTTTGTGTGGAGACTTTTAATATCCAAGCCTGTTTGAATCCTGGAACACTGAACAGGAGCTGCATTTCAGGGCTGACATCGCAGTAAAATGCCACCACATTGCCCAAACGGCTAAACTTAAGTCAACTGTGAAATCTGCTTCTGAGAGAGAGTGGTAAACAGAGACAGACGAGGAGAAGCGTGCTAGGGTTCTTCCAGTGTAGACTAACTGTGAGGCAGATAAATGACTATTTGAGGTTTCTCATATTTGTAAATGATATTAACAAAACATTTCAACATTTATTTTATTATCATTTTTTGTTTCCTTGAATGAAATGGGTGTGTCCTGAAAAAGATGGATTCTAGAAAGAAAGCCCAAGAAAACATTTATAATTATTAAGCATTGCAACATATTTTGTTATTTAAATGTTCCATTTCATAATTTTCCAATTCAGGACTGCATGTAAGACAAGTAGCATACAGCTGGTGGGCAGCTAGCCATCACTATGAAGGATACCCCACCAAAACTATCAAATTGTTTACCTTTAAGAAGAGTATCCCATCTAAATTTGGACATTTCAGAAACATTTTGCACCAACACAGACTCAAGGTAGATGTCATTATGTTCTGCCTGTCCCCAAAACAACTGTGTGTTTATCTCAATTTGGCTCCCCCAGCTGGCCTTGAAGGCCACCTTATCTGAATACGCCTGGAGGACATGTAATCTGACACTTATGGGATTCAAATCACGCCAAATCCCGCGAGAACAAAGGCAAATCTCGCGAGAGCAAATACACACCCCCGAGAGCGCAAATCAGACCCCGTGAGAGGAATGGAGCTGCGCGCGAGCGTAGAAAACAGATCCGAGCGCGCGCACGCTCGCGCGGATCACAACTAGGTGCGCACGCTGCAAAATGTATCTACTGACAGACTCTCCCTCTCGCTCGCGGTTCAGAATTTTGGCAGCCAGTGGGCGGATCCAGCCCACAACACATGATTGGCTGCAGTCTTCCTGTCCTCTGTGATTGGCCATAACACTTCCTGAACCTAAAAATGTAAATTAAATAGATTTATCTGAATATACTTCAAGTACAAGAAAGTTAATTCTCAATAGTCCAGGTATCAAATCCGCTCATTCTCAATCAGTTCATCTGGACAGTTTCTTTTTAGCAGAAACGTTTCACCCTCACTCCAGAGGGCTTCCTCAGTCAGAGTAGTCCAAAGCACACTGAAGTTAACCCACCAAGTAAGCAACTTATGTGGACCAACCAGTTTGCTGTAGCCAAGATGGTTTCTGGGGGCGTGTCCCTCGTCGACTCCTCCCAGGCAGGCAGACATGTCCAAAGTGGTTCAAGACAAGAAGTTAACTTTCTTGTCTTGAACCACTTTGGACATGTCTGCCTGCCTGGGAGGAGTCGACGAGGGACACGCCCCCAGAAACCATCTTGGCTACAGCAAACTGGTTGGTCCACATAAGTTGCTTACTTGGTGGGTTAACTTCAGTGTGCTTTGGACTACTCTGACTGAGGAAGCCCTCTGGAGTGAGGGTGAAACGTTTCTGCTAAAAAGAAACTGTCCAGATGAACTGATTGAGAATGAGCGGATTTGATACCTGGACTATTGAGAATTAACTTTCTTGTCTTGAACCACTTTGGACATGTCTGCCTGCCTGGGAGGAGTCGACGAGGGACACGCCCCCAGAAACCATCTTGGCTACAGCAAACTGGTTGGTCCACATAAGTTGCTTACTTGGTGGGTTAACTTCAGTGTGCTTTGGACTACTCTGACTGAGGAAGCCCTCTGGAGTGAGGGTGAAACGTTTCTGCTAAAAAGAAACTGTCCAGATGAACTGATTGAGAATGAGCGGATTTGATACCTGGACTATTGAGAATTAACTTTCTTGTCTTGAACCACTTTGGACATGTCTGCCTGCCTGGGAGGAGTCGACGAGGGACACGCCCCCAGAAACCATCTTGGCTACAGCAAACTGGTTGGTCCACATAAGTTGCTTACTTGGTGGGTTAACTTCAGTGTGCTTTGGACTACTCTGACTGAGGAAGCCCTCTGGAGTGAGGGTGAAACGTTTCTGCTAAAAAGAAACTGTCCAGATGAACTGATTGAGAATGAGCGGATACTTCAAGTACATTGTTATAAAATATATTTTGCACTTTATGAAGTACTATTTTTTGCTAAATATAAAATACATGTCAATCAAATACATTTATAAAAGGAAACTTCATATAAACCTTTTAACTGCACTTTTCATTCAATCTTTATTTATGCATCTAGCCTCGAGGACTCATTTACAAGAGAGACCTGACTACAAACTAAAGAATGATGACAACAGCAACAGATTTTCCTTGGACAATCAACAATAGACAATCATAAGAGAGGCATACAGATTTTTTTTAACAAGTTAAAACAAAGATATCAGACAGATTATAAGGTAAAACAGACAGATTATAAGGCAGATGTAGAAAATCAAAAACAGGAACAATGCGATGCGTCACTTTCAAACCAAAATACAAACTTGTCAAAATACAAACTTGGTTTAAACTAAATAAATTATCATTAAATCTAGACAAAACTTATTATATGATATTTAGTAATAAAAAGAAAACTGCAGATGTTTAATTTCTAATTGAGGGTGTTGAGATCTGTAGAGTGAGTGAGGTGAAGTTCTTGGGTGTCATCACTGATGACAAACTGACATGGAAATCACCTGGGAGTGGAGTACTCTTAGTAAAATTGCATAAAATTACAGTAGAAAGTCATAAAATATGATATAAAAAATATCATATAAAAATATGATGTGTATTATTTAACATGTTCGTACAAAGTTTACTTTATTCATTCAACCTTTATTTAGGCAGGTTAATCCCATTGAGCCTCGAGGACTCATTTACAAGAGGGACCTGGTTTTAACAAAGAATGATGACAGTGACAACAATAGACAGTTATAAAAGAGGCATACAGATTTTCTTTTAAACAAATTAATGTTTGGTAATTTATTTTTGCACAATTTTGACGTGAATAAAAGAAGAGAAAAATGCACATGAAGCCCAAGGCTGGAAGTTGGAAATGTCTTAATAATTTAGTTTGAAAAAGAAGAAAAAAGAATGGTAAATGGAGCTTAATTATATTGTGGTGGACCACTAGGGGGCTCTACTCACACCCAGTGGACCCAAGGTGTTAAGGATGCTTTTATTGTGAAAGGTCCAGAGGACCGGATGTTATGTTGGTATATAAGGCGGTGTTGGGTGGTTTTCCCGCCAGTTGAAAGTAGGAGTGAATAAAGTGAAGATCTGCATCCCGTCTCCCGTGTCGTCTCTTCACCACCTCCTACAATTGGTGACCCTCGTGAGCTGAATATGTCGACGCAGGAAGCTACAGCCAGCTCCCTTCAGCTGTCCCCTGTGGTGGAACCCCCACAGGCGGCCTCGCTCGCTTTTGCGGTGTCCGCCAGGATGCCGGACTTCTGGCTGAACGCCGCTCCGGCGTGGTTTGCTCACGTCGAATCGCAGTTCGTCCTTCGCGGGATTTCTTCAGACGACACCAAATACCACCATGTGGTCGCGGCGCTGGACCCACGGTCAGCCCAGCGGGTAATGAGCCTGCTCGAGGACCCTCCTGCACAAGGGAAATACGCCGCAATCAAGGAGCTCCTTCTGCAGCGTTATACGCTTTCAGACGCGGAGCGCGCGGAGAAACTGTTTTCCTTCCCCGGTTTGGGCGATGGCACAGCTCTGGAGCTAGTGGAAGGCATGTTAGCCTTGCGGGGCTCAGGCGACTGCGAGTTCCTTTTCCGCCACCTTCTCCTCCGCAAGTTTCCAGCACCAGTGCGTAATGTCCTGGCAAACTCCCCGCTTCTGCAGCAGAAGAATTACCGCGCGCTGGCCGGAGAAGCTGACCGCATTCTTCTAACGACAAGGACCTTCGAAGTCCAGATGGCGGCCCACGGATCTCCAGCAGCGCCCGAGTTTCAAGCAACGCCCTCAGCGCCGGACGAGCCATCGGTGGTAGCAGGGGTCGCTACCCGCAGGCGGACAGGAGCCACCTTTTGTTTCTTCCACCAACGTTTTGGCGCCAAAGCACGAAGGTGCGTCCCGCCGTGCAGCTACAAGCCTCAGGGAAACGACAACGCCAACGCACGCTAGCAGCCGCGGCCGTTGGCGACAAGGAAAGGCTGCTTTTCATCGAAGACTCGAGGTCGGGGAGGCGGTTCCTGGTGGACTCTGGTTCGCAGAAGAGCCTTGTTCCCCCGTCTGGCTCCGACACGTTGGCTGAAGGCTGCGGGCCGCAGCTAACCGCGGCTAACGGCTCACCCATCAGGACGTTTGGTGAAAGGTTGGTGACTGTTCGTTTCCATGAACGAGACTTCCAGTGGAACTTTGTGGTAGCTGCTAGCTCAGTCCCTATTTTAGGGGCTGATTTTCTTTGTGCTCACGGGCTCCTGGTTGATATGGCTAACAGGCGTTTAATAGACGCTGTGTCGTTCTCGTCACTGCCTTGTGAGACGCGAGGAGCTGGGCCTTTAATGCACGCTAACTTTTTAGCTTCGGGTAATGTGTTTCAGCGTTTATTGTCTGAGTTTCCCTCGCTGACTGTTCCTAACTTTGCCAACACAAACACAAAGCATGGGGTTGAACATTATATTCCCACAACAGGCCCCCCGGTGTTCGCACGTGCACGCCGCCTCGATGCTACTAAGCTAGCAATAGCACAGGAAGAGTTTGCTAACATGGAGCATTTAGGCATCGTGCAGCGCTCAAACAGTCCGTGGGCCTCCCCCCTGCACATGGTGCCCAAAGCAGACGGCAAATGGCGGCCATGTGGGGATTTCCGCCGCCTTAATAACATCACGGAGAACGATCGTTACCCCATCCCCCACATCCAGGATTTTTCAGTGCACCTGGCTGGGACCTCCATTTTTTCTAAAGTAGATTTAGTACGCGGGTACCACCAGGTTCCTGTGCATGTGGAGGATGTCCCTAAGACCGCTGTGATCACGCCTTTCGGCCTGTTTGAGTTTTTGCGCATGCCTTTTGGTCTTAAAGGTGCAGCACAAACATTTCAGCGGTTGATGGATTCAGTCCTAAGGGGTCTGTCATTCGTATTTGTGTATCTGGACGACATCCTGGTGGCTAGCAGCTCAGCTGACCAGCACATGTCCCACCTCCGTGAGGTTTTTCAGCGCCTAGCAGCACATGGCCTGATTGTAAATACAGCAAAATGCCAGTTTGGGCTGCCAGTCATTGATTTTTTGGGCCACCGCATTTCTGCCAGTGGTGCTGTCCCGTTACCAAACAAAGTGCAGGCGGTGTCAGATTTTCCACAGCCCCAGTCTGTTAAAGCGCTACAAGAGTTTTTGGGAATGGTTAACTTCTATAACCGTTTCCTCCCCAGGGCAGCACAACTGCTGCGCCCGCTCTATGGAGCGCTGAAAAAGAAAAAGCCCAACGACAGTGTTGACTGGACACCAGAACGCCTACAGGCATTTGGTGATGCTAAAGCTGCACTGGCCACTGCTGCCCTTCTGGCCCACCCATCCCCGGCGGCACAAATAGCTTTGACAACAGACGCTTCTGATGTTGCGGTGGGGGCTGTGTTAGAACAGCAGGTGTCAGGAGTTTGGCAGCCGCTTGCATTTTACAGCCGTACGCTGCGGGACAATGAGCTTAAATACAGTGTTTTCGACAGGGAGTTGCTGGCGCTTTACCTAGCTACACGCCATTTCAGGTTTTTCCTGGAAGGCCGCCAGTTCACTGCATACGTTGACCACAAACCCTTGGTGTTTGCTATGTCGAAAATTTCTGACCCCTGGTCTGCCCGCCAGCAACGCCACCTCGCAGCGGTGTCTGAATTTACTACAGACATTCAGCATGTGGCTGGAAAGTCCAACGTGGTGGCCGACTGTCTCTCCCGGGTGCTGATCTCCCCCGTGTACGTGGGCATCGATTTTTCTGCCATGGCTGCGGACCAACGTAGCGACGCAGAAATACTCGAGCTCCAGTCCGGGCCCACGGGCCTCGAGTTGGAGGAACGGCAGGTGGATGACGGAGGTCCTCTCCTGCTCTGTGACGTTTCTACTGGCAGGCCCCGCCCCCTGGTTCCAGTTTCATGGCAACGCCGCGTTTTTGACTCCTTGCATTCCCTTTCTCACCCAGGGGTTAGAGCATCGGTGAAACTGGTCAGCTCAAAGTTTGTTTGGCCCGGTCTGCGTAAAGCGGTTAAGGAGTGGGCAGCAGCGTGTGTCCCATGTCAGCGTGCTAAGGTTGACAGGCACACCAAAGCACCTTTGGAACCTTTCCCTATCCCTAGTCGGCGGTTTGACCATGTGCACGTGGACCTGGTGGGCCCTCTGCCTCCATCACAAGGTTTTACTCATCTGCTGACTATGATAGATCGGACCACCAGGTGGCCTGAGGTGGTTCCTCTGACATCCACAACGGCTGCAGTGGTGGCCCGGGCATTTTTGTCTACCTGGGTTGCACGTTTTGGCCCCCCTTCAGACATTACATCAGACAGGGGCCCGCAGTTTGTTTCTGAGCTTTGGTCTACCATGGCCAAGGGCCTGGGGACGAACGTTCACAGGACCACAGCTTACAACCCTCAAGCTAATGGTTTGTGTGAACGGTTTCACAGGTCATTGAAAGCTGCACTGCGCGCTGCATTGACCGGTGACAACTGGATTGACCGTCTTCCCTGGGTTTTGTTGGGTTTACGTACCGCATCCAAAGAGGACCTGAACTCTTCCCCGGCTGAACTGGTTTTCGGTCAGCCTGTGCGCGTCCCCGGTGAGTTTTT
>JBBPBX010084122.1:0-15375 GCA_038048925.1 Garcialebias charrua
TTTTATATTAGTGTCAGAGGCGGACTCGTCTCGTGTTGGCATTAGTTTTTTATCGGTGTTACTTCTGTTAATAGCTTCAAAACCACTCGGTGTATATTTATTTCTGCTTACAGAGTAATTATAAGGGTCCAATGTACTTAACTATGTCCTGGAGAAAACATTTGAGATGAGATTCGATTTTTTATTCGTGTTTTCAGAGACGGACTCGTCTCGTGTTTAGCTTCTGGCAGACATTAGCAGCAGAGCTAAACACTCGTGTATATTTATTTCTGCTTACAGAGTAATTATAAGGGTCCAATGTACTTAACTATGTCCTGGAGAAAACATTTGAGATGAGATTCGATTTTTTATTCGTGTTTTCAGAGACGGACTCGTCTCGTGTTTAGCTTCTGTTAGCTTCTGGCAGACATTAGCAGCAGAGCTAAACACTCGGTCCATATTGTCGGGTTGTCTCAGCGGTCACGCGGCGCGTCAGCGGTGGATGACGCGTTACGTCGGCGGTGACGTAGGTGCGACCTATATTCCGGTGCGACCAATTTATGGATTTTTCCAATTTTTTGGCAATAATTGGACACTGCGACCTATATTCCGGTGCGACCAATAATCCGGAAAATACGGTATGTCGCACCAACAGGAAAAGGAACGAGCACAACTTCCGTATTTACAAAATAAAATCACCACGGGCGGACTAATCCTAGCTCTATATGGATTTATTTGTACAAAAATGCTGTCAAACTATCATTTATGACTATTCTATGACTAAACTATTATATTTATGACTATGACTACACCTAATAACGCAATACAAGAAATAAAAAAATAAAAAAGTATTTTATTCTGAAATGTAAACATCACTTCCTGTTGCTCAAACCATGTCCTGTCGCTTATTTACGAGAGAAGATCAAGGCAGCCTTTACTGTTGTTCTCCTTCTTCCACCGAATGAATTGTTTTGTTCTGACTTCATTATTTATCACTTGATTTATCGCGCAATCCCCGCGCATGCGTCTTGGAGCGGCGCATCCATGCGGACCTGAGCTGAGCGGAGGCAGTGGACTTTGGACTCGCTCAGCTGCGACCTGCGGAGCGGGGCGGAGCGGAGCCGCGTGTAGTGTATTTTTGGGGTTAAAGTTTGTTGCAGAGTTCGCTGGTCGGCTGCTTCACTTTCATCTTCCGTGCATTTTGTCATATTTTCAAAATACTGTACCATAATTTTATTTTACACTTCTTAAAAACAACCGTGCTCTTGTTAATCCGTCTTCCCCTGGAACATTGTAGGATCTGAAATTATTTTTAAAGACAAAGGAGTGGGTTGAATCGCGCATTCGTGCTATCCCCTTGCTACATGCTGGCTAACTGTACGGTGGCCTGCACGGCCCAATTCTACAGTGGCCGAGTGGACAAGTAATGCGATATGCAATATGCTCAGGAGTAAGAGTGTGAGAAAAAAACAAATAAATAAAAACTTAAAACGCATTTTAAAATCGATTTATGGGCCTTTAGAATCTATTCAGAATTACCAGGACCAAGAATCTAGATTCTTAAAAACTCCCACTCTCCCATTCAGACACAGCTTCCCCAAATTAATTGTACTTCGATTCGGATACTCACTTGGCTGCCAAAACGTTCACATCTTTCGTTTCTATGTCTCCAGTCAGACAATTGCGCACCTTGATCATATCTAGAGATCCTTTATCCCTATGCAGATAAATGCCAAGGTTGTCTGAAGATTAAAAAAAAAAAAAAATCATTGCAGATTTTTTTTTATAAAGACAACAGTATTTCACTGCAAAGATTTAGATTACAGGTAGTCCCCGACTTACGAGCGAGTTCCGTACCTAGGGGGCGCTCGTATGTCAAAAATTCGTAAGTAGGATCATAAAAAAAATATATTTTATTTTATAAATGAATACATGTACAGTACTGTACATTTATAAATTAAAAAAAAATAATACTATACATACTGTATATTTTTAATAGATGCATGTACAGTACTGTACAGTCACCAAGCACTTAGCCTATCCTAACAGTTTTTAAAGATGAAGGAGTGAGTTGAATTGTCTCCCTTTCACATAAAAGGGAGCTAGCTCCCTTTATGGGAATGGAGCCTGCAGGGAGGAGGGACACAATTCAGCTCACTCCATCTTTAAAAACTGTGTTAGGATAGGCTAAGTGCTTGGTGACTGTACAGTACTGTACATGTATCTATTAAAAATACAGTATGTACAGTATTTTTATTTTTTTAAATTTATAAATAGATAAATGTACAGCACTGTACAGTCACCAAGCACTTAGCCTATCCTAACACAGTTTTTAAAGATTAAGGAATGAGTTGAATTGTCTCCCTCCTCCCATCAGGCATCATTCACATAAAGGGAGCTAGCTCCCTTTATGTGAAAGGGAGACAATTCAACTCATTCCTTAATCTTTAAAAACTGTGTTAGGATAGGCTAAGTGCTTAGGCTAAGTGCTTAGTGACCGTACAGTACTGTACATGTATTCATTTATAAAAAATAAAAATAAAATTAATGAGATGCATATTCGTAAGTCCGGGACCTCGTAAGTAAGAGCGCTCGTAAGTCGGGGACTACCTGTAATATGAACTTCAGTACCGTTTAATTAAATGGATGCCATGATAGAGGTGCATGTCCAAACTGTAATCTGATGGATTTACCTTCACTCAGCATAACAAGGCAACTGGGGGAACTTCCCAGATCCTTGAGCTGTAGAGGTGACGTCACATTGAGATAAGGGATGGACTTGAGGTCTTCCATCATATTCTCAAAAGTCCACTGAACACTGACCTGGAAGCTGCAAAGTAACATCAGAAATTGGTCAAATTTCTGTTTACCGTATTCACCGGTGTATAATACGCTCCTGTGTATAATACGCTTTGTCCAATTTTTGGGAATAAATCAGAATTTTTTTTACATTATACGCTTCGGTGTTTAATGCGCGCTGCCGTTGCAGTCTTTTTTATGGCCACTAGATGGCGCCAAACCCTCCCCGACGTAACGCGTCATCCACCGCTGACATTATGCGTCACCCCACCGCTGAGACAACCGGGAAATGTGGTCCGTTGTGCAGCGCGACCTGAATTTAATTAAAATTTAACTACAGAAACGCCTAAAAATATATTTGTCAGCTGAATATATATGTTAACGTGTCCGTTTAATTTTTGTTAATAAATGATTACAAATCAGCTGAATTTAAAATGCAAACTACACGATGTGCGCACACACACAACAGGCCCACAGGCCCGGTTTGGAGCGAGAGCTGAATTTAATTAAAATTAAACTACCGTACAGAAACACTTAAAAAATATATATTTGTTAGCTGAATATATATGTTAACGTGTCTCGGTTTAATTTTTGTTAATAAATTATTACAAATCAGCTGAATTTTGAAAGTAAACAACACGATGCTCGCACCCAGAAACGGTTTGCTGTAGCGCAGCAAGAACTGAATTTAATTAAAATTAAACTACCGTACAGAAACACTTAAAAAAAAATTTGTTAGCTGAATATATATGTTAACGTGTCTGTTTAATTTTTGTTAATAGATGCACTTTGACGGTTACAACATAAATATTAGCGGCTTTAAAATTAATACACGCTCACCCCGCCCATAAAAATGACAGAAACCAATACCGTTTACAGTTTTTATTCAAACAAATTATTTACACTATTCAAAACCTTTAAAGTCTTCATCTTCCGTGTCGCTGGCAAACAGTTCAGCCATCACACGGTCAGCTCACCGGTACTCAAAGGCCCAGGCTGGTCCTCCTCCTCCTCCTCGCTGGTGTCCTCTGCTCCATCTGGCCGTGGGATGATCCCAGCTTTGATGAATCCAGACTGGATTATTTTAGTGGAAATTGATTTCCAAGCCGATCCAGTCGATCGCCTGCAGGAACCTGGCGTGGCACATGCGGCCTTGTAGCTGTGAAGCTGTGTTCCCCATCAACCATCCACTGCTCCTACAAGCGGCGCAAAGCAGCTTTAAAACTCCTGTTCACAGATATGTCGAGGGGCTGGAGAACCTTGGTCAGTCCACCTGGAATGATGGCAGGGATGGAGTTTGTCGTTTTTATCTTGTCTTTTGCAGCTGGCGTAATGTGGGCTCTCATAATGTCCATCACCAGAACAGCTTTTTTAGATTTAAAAAAACCGTCTGGCCGCCTGCTGTAACATCTGGCCATCCACACATTCATCATCCCAGTGTCCATCCATCCTTTTTTGTTCACCTCCACAACCACACTTGCTGGAAAGTTGTCTTTAGGCATGGTTTTTCTTTTAAAAATCACCATGGGTGGCAGCTTTGCCCCATCCGCGCAGCAGGAGAGGACCACGGTGAAGTGGGACTTTTCATGTCCTGTGGTCATGATGGAGACGCTCTTCTCACCTTTCTTTGATACACTCCTAGACATTGGCAAATCGAATGCAAGTGGTACTTCATCCATATTCAGAATTTGTGCTGGCGAGATGTGGTGGTCCTGGACTTGGCGGGCGACGAATGCGCGGAAGTTGGCGACCTTCTCCTCAAAGTCCGCTGGAAGTTTCTGGCACATTGTGGTGCGCGCCATCAGAGAAAGCTGGTTTCTACACATAAATCTGTAGCACCACGATGCACTGCCAGCGAACTCCAAAATGTCCATGTTTTTGGCCAGAGCCACGGCGTGCAGCCGCAGCTGGACCGTGGAGACGCCTCTCCCAGCAGCGCGTTCTTCCAGAACCCATCGTTTGACCCGTTCCTCAAGCTGGGGCCAGCGGGCCTTCTTCCCCCCGTTTGCCCTCTTGGACCGCTTCATGGTGGTCAGCGAGACCTCCGTTTTTCTCCACAAGCAAACACAGGCCTCGTTGACCCTGAAGTGACGTCCCGCTGCTCGGTTGCTGTTTTCCGCAGCGAATTTCACGACCTGCAGCTTAAATTCTGCAGTATAGGACTTTGGCGGCATTTTCTCTCTTTGTTCTCGGTTTCAGTGTGTTGTCTCGCTGGTTCTCCTGCTCTCAGTGATTTTGCGGTGGGTGATGGGTTTTTATCTTAATACACAAAACAAGATACGCCTCGAGGTACAGTCTGCAGGTAAACTGACTACAGAGCGCCTTAGCGCCCATAGCGGCCGAAACTGGTACTGCACCATTTTTGGTACAGTGCAAGTAAACTGACTACAGGGCGCATTAGCGTCCGTAGCGTCCAAAACTGGTACTGCACCATTTTTTGCCCAAAATGAAAAACGAAGAATCAGAGCGAAAAATGGGTCTAAAAATATGGGAAAAAATCCATAAATAATACTCTTCGGTTTCTAATACGCAGGTCATTCAAATGAGCAAAAATACAGCGTATAATACACCGGTTTTTACGGTAACTAGGTTTCTATTCTAATAATGTCTTTTAAAAAAAAGTTACGTCTGGTCCTCTGGGCATTCAAAAAAAAAAAAAAAAAAAAAACAGAGGACCAGACTTAACTTTTTTTAGATTTTTCTACCTGGAGTATTGAGCATGCATCAGGATATTCTAGTAATGGTTCATCTATGCTTCTAGCTCATAAATGAGCATCTCTCTTTCTAAAATTATTCGTGTTCAGAGGCTGAGCCTCAACCGTGGTTAGCTAGAAGTTTTAATGCCACCGTGTAAACTTTTGTAAAGACAGAAATGACAGCACAGGGTACATACTTTTGACCAGACACCTTGTCGTGGTGAATCCAGAGGGGGTATGTCCTGAAGTACCAAGGTATGCTGAGAAGGATTTTCTCAACATCAGTGGCTCTCTGTAATGAACTTTCTTGCAACGGATCTTCAGTGCAGTTTGGAATTTTCTCTCCATCTTATAACAAAAGGAATGAAACGTGAAAACAGACTTAAATGGCTTTATGCAATAAAATGTAACATTAACAAATTCAGTTGTAAGAAATGAGGCCCAACACAAGGCAAAAAGTATTTACAGCAAATTTAAAAAAGGGTTTAAAAAAGGAACACTGCTGCTTGTACTTTTATATATTTAATGTAGGGGAATACCTCACCTCAGAAAACAAAGTCATCACCTCAGCTCAAACAAACTTAAGTTCACCTCACTTTAAACAAATGTTATTCATGTGTTTTGTGTTTGAAACTGTTAAAAACGAGATTACCGTAATCTACCGGTATTCCCTTTGGAATGAACAGACACATTTTATTCAGTCTCAGCTCACAAACTTCTCAGCATGAAACTAAATATTAAGAAACGGTCACTGTGTTAACTTCATTGCAACATCAAGTCATTTTCCCATGAAATGGACAGACCGTTTTAATGAGCCTGTGTTCAACTGACCTCGGAGTTTCTAAAATATTTGAACTGGCTACGTTGACAATTTGCCTTTTAGAAAAGGAGTATTACTCCTGTAGTGGACATGACCTTGTCCACTTTTAAGACACCTGTGTACTTTTGAACTGTCCAGTGATGACCTTTACTGACCTCTCAGTGAAGCAAGACATTTACTACAAAATCATTCATTTAGCTATAATCTGATAAATATAGTCACCAAAAGAGACTATTTCTATCTTTGATTTGATCCTAATGTGATCAAAAGAATAACTTTTGTCATTCTCATGATGGTGCTTTTAAGCTGTGTTATTCTGTGAGAGTTAAACTGTGTCCACTGCTGTGTTAAAGGGAAATATCGGGTCACAGAGACCCGACTGTTCTGTTTAGAAATAAGAAGACAGTTTAATCAGTTGTTTTTCATTGAACAAGGCTCCAGCTTTCTCTGTCTGTTCCTAAACAAATCTCCCTCTGCTGCTGCTTGTTAACCTTGGGTTTGATAAGACAAATGAACTCCTCGACTGGTCCTTCCTTAAGTACTAGTCTAAGCTGTGCTGAAACGCTTCAGAGAGTTGCTGGGAACTTCCAAAGAGATGTGAACTTTCCCAAGAGCTGGACACGTGTGGTCAAGAGCTAACGACCGGCGTCTTCAGCTAAGGACTGATAACAGGCTGTTATGAGTCTACTTCGAACAAGCCGAGCTCAAAAACTTTGTTTATTCCCTCCTGGAATAAGTTTATCTTGAAGTCAGAGGCCTGAAGCTGACATATTCTCTGATGACCAACGCGGAAGCCAGGAGACGTTGAAACGTAAACTAAAACCAGTTTTGGACGTGCTGAGACTAAAGGACTCTGTGCATCTGAAGGCTGGTGTCTTCCCTCTTACCGGGCTGTCGTCAAAAGGTAAAGGAGCTGTTTACAAAACGTACCTGGATTTTAGCAGAAGTCTGATGGGAAGTGTCACTCTGGTCTCATGCTCAGGATAATGTTCTTCTTAATTCTTTCCTCCTATTTCTTTTCCCTCTCAACCTAAGCTGGAAACTATATTTTTAAGCTAAAAGAGCCCACAGACTAAATATGTTAACATCCAATATTTAAGTCTGTTGTGTTAAATTTAAGTGTGCTGACGTATTTGAATTGAAAGAAAGTGAAATCATGTCAATCAAGTGTAATGGTGTTAATTTAGTTGATTTATTTTAAATAAATGATAGTGTCTCTTTGACATATCAAACTAAGTTAACGTGTCCATTGTCACTTAATGGCTCTGTTTATTTATCCATCATAAAGATCACAGAAATATTGAATAAACTGAAAAAGAAGAGAATCCGTGAAATTACTATTCAATCTGAATAAGTAGATTAATTAAGGATAAAGAGGTCAGTATTAATATTGACCTCCACTTTAATTCTTACATCTGGTGGCCTCGTATCGGCTTCTAAAAGTTTATTGATAAATCTGTGGTCTCAGTCATGAACTTGTAACGTCATGTTTGCATAAAAGGATCCAAGTTTTAAACTCTGAGGATAATAATTTTGGCTGGAAGTGTTCAAAGCAGGCAGATTCTGCATGTTTTTATCATTTGAGGCTGAGGGATTGTTATTCGTTTCAACACTGCAAGCGCTGTTGGAAGCATTCAGGTGAAGTTTTTGTCAGCCGTAGTCTGTGGAGGTTCTGGTTCGGTTCCGATCCAGCTCACTCGCACAGACTCCTGTACAAAGCTTTGTTTGACCGCCGAGTCAGAAGCCTGAAAGCTAATTTAACATCTACAAGATTGCTGTTGTGGTATTTTTACATTTTAAAGAAGGTCGAAGCAGCATATACTGTTAGAACGTGTCGGTTAATGGGTTCTGACCCGAGTTTTCTGCTCCTCTAACGTGGACCGGAACCGACCTGGAGTGACTCCGTGAGAGTCCGTGTTGTTCAACAGCTGCAGTGCTGGGTTACTGAGCGTAACTAAGTTGGCCTGTCTAGATGTGCGCCGCATGTTTCAGCATTTTGGGAAGTTAAATTGTAGCGTTTGAGTTGTTTTTAAGAGTCTATGAAGTTGTATTCTGTTGTGCTAAGCTAACGTTAAGAAGACGTGTCTCATGTCCGTTTATGAGCTGTGATTGGATGATACGAGTGCTGTGAATCACTCTTGTAGCGAACGCTGATTCGCTGTTGTGTGCTGTCAATCACTCTTGTGGCGAACGCTGATTCGCTGTTGTGAGCTGTCAATCACGTCGCACGCCGTTGCGACCAGCCCACTTTGTCGTCATTTCCGGCACGACATTGGTCGAAGGTAAGGATCTACATTCGCCATGTATGCTTGTAGAATGAACTACTGACGCTGTGATTGATTTGTTGACGCCACGTATGTTGTAGCGAGCTCCGCCTCGCAAGCACTGAAGCTGGTGACGCGCTACGCACGCTGCGTGGGCCCGCCCATTTTTGTCGTCACTTCCAGGTGCCGCACTTTGAGTGACAGGTCACACTCGCTGGCTCACACTCGTTCACACACGAACACACACTTAAACACTCATCTGAAGCCATCAACACTGTCTAGCAACATAAACTTGTCTCTGACAAGAAAGCGGTTCGAGCAATTATCACGTTCTTACTGAAAACTAACCCTAATAGGTTGTTTTCTTTCCATGTACTGATTTAAACTCAGTCGCTTCGTGATAACATACGCGACGCTGCCCCCTGCTGGACGTTAATAGATGAGTTTTCTCTCAACACATCATAAAGTCAGCATTTTTTATGGTGAAAATTACCAGCTTTAAAATTGTTCTGTACACAAACAAAAACTCCTGTTTATTTTAAATAAAGAATTTTTGAAAACAGAGGTACAGACGAACAATTGATGCTCATTTTAAATACTGAAGAGATTTAAAATAACACTCAAAAAAGCATCTTTTATTTAATTTTCAGATTAAATAAAAAAGAAAAGTTGATGGAGAGCAGAGCATTTCCACATTCAAAATTTTAAACAGCATTGGCATACACTGTACACTTTTGGTTAAAAATAGCATTTTTAACGTTTTTCTGTGTACGTTTACAACAGTGAGGTTAATTTGATAACGAATTTCTTTTTCGAATAACACCTGCATGTACCAGCTTGTTGATTTTTACAGACTCAAAACAAATATGGATAAACAATCAGATGAAGTTGTTCCATCCTCATCCTTGGAGGATGCTGATGGTGAGCAAACTCCAGCGCCGGTTGAGGAGAAAATCCCAGCGCAGGAGGATTCAGAGTCTGAGTCAGAGGACACAGATTGTGTTGATAATGCCTTAAAACTGCTAATGAAAACACTCGTGAAGTATGGTGAGGAGGTAGCAGCAATGGACACCCCGACTCTGGACACAGAGTTAGAAAGTCTAGCAACAGGCATAATCAAAAAAGGTGGAAAAAAGCTCAGCGCCGACCGTACTGTCAAATTGGCCTTTCTGTTGAAGACCAGACTGGACCATGAACTGTATAAGAGTGGGGACCTTGAGGATGAACTGGCTGATGAAAAAAATAAACTGGCTGATGAGAAAACTAAACACGAAGGTACCACTTCAGAGTTTGTGTCATACAAGAAAACGACAAATACAGAGATTGAACGTTTAAACAATGAAATACTGTTGCAAACACATTCATATGAAGAAAACATTCGGTCCAGAGGACAAAAATATGACGATTCTATCAGAGAGAATGAAATATTACAGCAACAGGTACAATCGATGTCTAAAGATCTACAAGAGAACAAGGAAAAAAGAGAAGAAGCCCACACCCGGTGCACAATGTTGAAAATAGAGTATGATAAATTAAAAGAACAACTAAAAGAGAGCACTCAATTCGAGGAAAATAGAAAACTCAGTGAACAGTGCACAGCGCTACAAACTGCAGTTGATTGTTTACGCAGAGAATTGACTGAAAGTAAGGTGGAACTGACCTTAACTAAAGAAAACCTCTTTAAAGAAAGGGAGAGGTGGGTGGATGTTGTGGCAAAGCATTCTCAAGGCATCACACCACCACCCCCACCACCTCCACGCGGTGATGCAGAACAGCTCACCGTACCTGTTAAGACCCGCCAGTCGGAGCAGGGACTTGCGTCCTCAACATCAACACCTGCACATGGATCACAGGTAAATGGGAATAGCAATGATGCTAAACTTTCTATTCCAATACCTGAACTCCAGAAGCTTTCTAGATACATTCAACGCTTTGAGCCAGGGCCGTTGGGTTCAATCTATACAAAGAACTACCTAGACTCTCTTGATTTCCAGCTGGGTAATTTTCCAAATGCTACTGCTGAGGATAAAATTGCGCTGATCAGGCTCACCGCAGACTGGCCTGTATATAACTTCATTGTTCGCCAACCGGACGCCATAAAAACAGATTACAAACTGTTGCGTGATACTCTTATACGAGAGTTCACTCCAAACATGGGGCCTGGTGGCTACCCTGATGCCGAGAAGGTCGTGCAAGGTAAGAAGGAGCATCCACAGGCATATTACCAGAGAATGTTCCAGGCTTTCTTTGGTAATCGCAATGAACCGGGCATGGAGGACGACGTAGGTTTTAAATACCTTTTCGGTAAAAACCTCCACCCTGATATAAAAGAGTCAGTTCAAGTGATGGCTAATTTCAGAGACAAGACCATCAAGGAAATGAAACAATGCGCCGTAAATGTTTTCGAGGCCCGCATGGAATGCAGAACACCCGTAGAGGTGTTCACGAGTGCGAGAGCCGACTCCCAATCGCTGGAACTGGAAGGGACGCGAGCACCAGCTCCCTATCCACCGACAGGCGAAAAGAAACAGACCTTTCACCCTGACAAACCACAAAGTGGGGGTGTCCGCTTGAGGAAAAACCCAAGGTGGCTCAAGCAAAACACGGAGGGTGAACAAAAGGATCAAAAGGGGGGTGCGCGTCCAACGAGTAAAGATTATGGGTACAAGGGTAACCCATATAACCAAGGGTGGTCCCAGCAGGAACCCCCGAACCAAGGGTGGTCCCAGAGGGGACACCCGAAGCCAGTCTGGGCCCGGAAGGGGCCCCCACGCCGTGGACCTGCTCCCCCTACCCCTCAAACTGAACAGTCCGAGACAGACAAAAAATCGCAGAAGTCCCGGAGGAAAGGCCGTAGCCCTCTGTCCCCAGAAGTCAAGGAGGAAATACGTCAGATGTTCGACACGTGGGAAAATACTAAAAATGAGAACAAACCCGGTGTGATGTGTAGCACTATCATTGATAGTAACTCTGAACATTCTAACAACAACAATGCCACAGTTGCTGGCAGTCACCAAGACATTGGTGGCCAGGATGCTGACAATCAGGGTAATGACAGTCGAATCGTTGACAGTCCAGAATGTGACAGTCAACAGAACGTTGACTGTAACCATGACTTCATTGTTACGGAGCCTGAGCACCCCTCGTCAGAAAAAGGGGGGGAAAGCTCACTCACCGTTGAAAGTGGCTCGCCACGAACTGAACAGTCAGACCCATGTGTGTCTGCACTAACAGTACTGATAAATGAAGGTCACACAGTCAGGGGTAGGCGTGATAAACGTCGGAGACAACCTGGTGAGTTCCTGTGTGACATTATCAGAAAGGGGCCCGCTAAGAAGGCTTACCTGTCCATCACGTTGGAAGGGATCCTCAGAAAAGAGGCCCTCTTGGATGGTGGGGCAGACATATCCGTTATGTCACCCACACTGTTAGAAGAGCTGCGGCTGGCCGCTAGCGGTGTTGACAGGGAAATACCCCTCAGAGAATGTGCTATAGTTTTGCAGGGTCTCTCGGAGACGAGTACAACCCTAACAGCTATAGCAATGGTTCACATGCAGATTGGTGAGACGACACTATACCACCCGGTATACGTGTCCACCGTTGACTCATGCCCATTTTTGGTTGGCCAAGACTTTATAAACCGCTTCGACGCGGTTATAGATTATGGCGATCAGACAATGTGGACCAGAGTGAGTCAACCACTGCCGATCGATATGCCTACACAGAGTAACACTGACCGTCTAACGGCAGGTACCGCGGAAGGCAAAAGGGAATGCTCAGACGAGAGCACAATCCCTGTGGGTGAACCTCCAACTACAGGTGAGGCAGTAGAGGTCCAACAAGAGAGCCCCCTCTGCGAGCTGAAACAGTTGGCACTCACCGAACACTACCTACCACAGGTAGTCAAAGGTGTTGAGATTCAAGGATCCCACACCGATGATGCTGTTCTGTCCCCTTGGACGGAGAAATCAGCGATCAGCCAAGCTTTCTTTGGAACCTTGGTTAAGAAACAGTTGGGTCTCGGAATGAACAAAAAGGCTTTCCGCTTCCCGTTAGACCCCAACGATAAACAGGTAATGACTGCTAAAGGGATCATTGACCTTAAACTAATCTGGAACCAACGAGAACTGGATCACCCGTTCCTCGTGGTCCCGAACTTACCACATGCAACCTACATAGGCTCCGACATTTTGGTAAGATTAGGTGTCCGAGTGGACGTCAACAACAATGCACTGTGGTCACTAGATACAGCCACGAAGGACTCTCCTGTGTTAACCACAGAGAACCTTAAGGCTGGACAGACCATTCCAGAGGTCTGCCAGGTTGCTAACAGCCATAACACTGTGGTGCCACCTCAGGTTATGAACAAGCCGGTGATGATTCACATCATGAAAGGACAGGCTATTAGAACAAAACAGGCATGCTTTCAACCATCTCCTATGTTTTTCAACTTAGGACTGTCCATGGAGGCCACATGCCAAGTGACCCTCGACGGCAGAACCACGACTGTCGCTGTGTGTAACACGAGCACAGAAGAGGTACTGATCCCAAAGCGCTCACAGCTAGGATGGTTGATCTCTACTGATTTTCATGATTTTGAACTAAGCATTCCATTTCTGGGAGGACTCCCAGAAAACTTGATCCCAAGTCATCATTCGGGGCGAGTCTTGTTCACAAAACCAACACAGGCCATAGCTCTTTTCTCCCCCACTGAGTCCGACCGGGACATTGTCCACAGGTTCGGTTTCAACCAAGGAGAAAGTCTAGGCCCTCAAACTTACAGTGCACTACCTGTTGACAGGTTTTATGACACTGAAGGGGACTCACTGGAGCTCCCCAGAGAACAAGAACCGCTCTCATTTGCTTCACAGATAGACCAGGTGGTCGCTCAGGCCGACGCCTTGGAAACTGATGAAGACAGGGACAAACTTCGCAAAGTTCTGCTAAAATATGAAAAATCATTCTCAACTGACTCGATGGATTGTGGGTTGACCACGCTCCACACAGTGAGCATTCCAACCCCGCCTGATGCTCCACCTGCATTTGTCAGACAATACAAGATTCCTCTGGCAGCACATCAACCTATCAGGGAAATCATTGCTGACCTGTTAGGAAAAGGTATCATCCGATACTGTAACAGCACTTACTCTGCGCCTTTATGGCCGGTGTTAAAACCTAATGGTAAGTGGAGACTTACTATAGACTACAGAAAGCTAAACAAACAAGTTCCCTTATCCAGATGGCCTATGACGCAGCTCCAACAGGAGTTGCCCAAGGTCACTAATGGTAAGTACTTTTCGACCCTTGACATCGCCTCTGGTTTTTGGACCATTCCTGTGCGCGCCGAGGACCAGTACAAACTAGCTTTCACTTTTGGTGGCCGTCAATACACCTTTAACAGGTGTCCCTTTGGCTACGCTAACTCACCTGCAGAGTTCAACATCTTCTTGAACAAAGCATGTCCAGACGCCCACGAGCGTGGAACACTGATCTACGTGGACGATGTCCTTTTGAGGCAGCCAACACTGGACTCACATTTGGCTGAGATCGACCACGTTCTGAATCAGCTAACAACTGCTGGTGCTAAAATATCACTGTCGAAGTGCCAGTGGTGCAGAACCAAGGTGGACTACGTTGGCCTACTTGTAGGTCCAGACGGAGTACAACCACAGCTGACTCGCACCCAAGGCCTTGACAATCTCAAAGTCCCCACCAATCTCAAAGAACTACAAAGTTTTCTTGGCGTGTGTAACTACTCGAACCAGTTCATAGAGAACTATGCAGACCTTGCAAAGCCACTGACTGAACTCCTAAAGAAAGACGTTCCATTCGTCTGGACTGATAAACAGCAACAGGCAATGGACGCTCTTATAAACAGGATCAAGTCAGCCCCTTGTTTAGTCTACCCAGACTATAACAAAGAGTTTTACTTGGAAGTGGGCTTCTCAGCTCATTGCATAAGTGCAGGTCTGTACCAGATACACGACAGAGACAAACGTGTAGTAGCCTACGCCAGCAAAACGATGGCAGGCCCCGAGTTGAGATTCTCAGACTGTGAGAAAGCTCTACTGACCACAGTGTGGGCAGTTAAACATTTCTCCAGCTACATTGGTGGACAGAAAATCATTGTGGAAACACAACACCAGCCAGTGACTTTTCTTAACAGTGAACGCATCAGAGATGGTGTGGTGACAAACTCACGTGTTGCAACGTGGCTCATGGCACTTCAAAGTTTTAACCTAGACATCCGTTATGGTCAGAACAAGAAGTCTCATCTGGGGACGGACTTGGCAATCTGCCAGAAGTGTACACAAGATGTACCAGCCACCCAGCCGCCGGTTGAGGTAAAAACCCCAGTAACTGAAGACCCGAATCACCACTTCTTTGATGACAATATCTGCAAAGATATGACAACATTGTACGTGGATGGATCTTCATTCCTCCGCGACAAGATCTGCAGAGCAGGTGTTGGAGGGGTCCTCCTCCAAGGCCAAGAGCAGATAACTTTCAGCTACAAATTAGGATCTCAGACTTCTCAGTATGCTGAGATTGCAGGAATCCTAATAGCTCTCCAGATTGTAGTAGAACGCTCCATCAAGACGCTAGTCATCTGCACTGACTCTAACTATGCTCGTTTGAGTTTCGCTTGTCACCTCGCTGTGTGGAAACAGAACGGTTTCCTAACAAGCGACAGAAAAGTGGTCAAACACAAAGAGCTTTTCATAGCGTGTGATCACTTGGTGACATCACATGACTTACAGATCTACTGGAAGAAGGTTCCAGGGCATTCTAGAGTCCCTGGCGATGACAAACACTA
>JBBPBX010084123.1:0-11183 GCA_038048925.1 Garcialebias charrua
ATGTTCATTTATTAAGGAAAAGTTCAGCTCAGACACATCTTTGCTATAATTTTCAGCAAACAAATATATTTTTAAGGTGTTTATATTGTTAAAGTCCTTCCGTGCACGCTCCTGTGGCCATTTGGCAGCCAATCCATTTTTGGCAAAACACCGGCCCACATTTCCGGGTTGTCAGTGGTGACGCGTAACATACGTGACGCGTCAGCGGTGACGCATAATAGATGCAATGTATACGGCGGTGCAACGTGTATGGCGGAAAATACAGTACAGTAGTTGGTTTTGATTCCCATCATTTGTTTTAATCACAGTCATGGTATCTTTATATTTAGAGGAAACATACAGTGTATTGTTGTCTCTGTGATCATTATGTTTCATTTATGCCTCTTTCATTCTCAGTTTTCTCGGCCCACCATGTAATTTATGGTGGTTAACTATTGCTGTGCAAATGTAGTAACCATAAAGCATTTTAATGTTCAGGTATAAGTATGACAGTCTTCACCAATGTCATAATGTTATGGAAACACTTTTGCACTATAAATATTTTATTAAGTCTTAAACAAACAAACAACAAAGTCCGGACTTACCTATGTTATACAGGTTTTTCAGAAACTAACACTAGCTGGTTTTTTATTCCTTCTTTTTTTTCCTCTCGTCTAATTTTACCACATATACTATATTTTACTTCTGAAGAAATCTTCATCCCAGCTCAATTTATCTTAGACATTCCTGACACCCTGCATGTATTTGATTCCACACTGCCAAAGTGTGACACTGTAAAGTCATGCTACAAGCCAGTAAAGTGTGAAATTAGTGTATATTTTGGTATTGTATCATAGCGAGATGTGCTATTACACAAACATGGTAGAAAATAAACCAATTTCTCCATCAGTGTCCCTTCCTGCATGCCTTAAAAGGTCTCATATTATTTTGTTACAAAGATGGTCTGTGTGTAATAATTAAAATGATTTTAACATATCTGTATGTGAATATAACCTTTATGCAATGTGTTATCAGCGTTTGAAGTGGTTAAATAGCAAAAACGCCAGCCTTGAACTATTACCTCTGAAATATAGTGAGTAGGTGTTCTGCCCTGTATAAACATCATACATGTTATCATAAAGTGGCCTTTTACGTGATCTTTTGTCCTACTGATGCGATGCCTAGAGCGACTATCCAGACACCTTAATTTGTTTGTTTTGCAATGAAAGCTCTGCAAACGAGCTCCACTCTGTCTCCCCACCTGAATCATTCCTGGATTGATGCATGCTGAAGATCATTTTCTGAGCTACTCATCTGTGTAGTGGCTCACATCCAAAACACGCTTTGTTTTAGGTCCCGCAGAAGAAAAAAAAGAGATTGATCTAAATCCAAGAGCAGACAAATAGAAGCGTTCCCTACC
The DNA here is from genome assembly GCA_038048925.1 of Garcialebias charrua. Taxonomy (NCBI): domain Eukaryota; kingdom Metazoa; phylum Chordata; class Actinopteri; order Cyprinodontiformes; family Rivulidae; genus Garcialebias; species Garcialebias charrua. The sequence goes on from JBBPBX010084123.1 coordinate 1,400, forward strand.
TCGACGCCAAGATTGAACTACATATCGAATGCACAGAGTGGACTGAAAATAAATCAAGCTCTGTTGTGCAAAAGAGACGGAAGCGTGTCCCACGGGAGAACCGAAAGCTCAAGGCATGCTGAGGAATTTTAAATTTAAGGAAAATACTCAGGAAGTGCAGTGTTTTCGGTGCCAATGGATGGAACAGTTTTCTCTTAACTATGTTGTCCAGATGTCTTGCAGTTCTAGACTTAGTAGTCAGGAAACATCCCAAGTGGAAATATGTTAAGGAAGATAAGGAAGACAGACATGCAGTTATCTAGTTTTTGAGTTCTATTCATAGCCGAAATCACTTGCTGAATTTCCTCGGCACACTGCTGCAGCTACAATGGTGCCTTGCTCTGCAGATATATGATACAGGTCTGCATACAGATTATACATTCAATACAAACACATGATGGCAGGCCTGACAGTTGAGAAAACAATACACTCCTGGTGCTCCCAAAGCCTTTGTTTTATCGACCAACCTCCCTCCGCAGTCATTGTGAAGTCCATAATAAAAATGCATCAGATGCGTCTCCCTGTCCTCAGCAAAACGTCACTCAGGGGACGGCATGTAGACCTTTATGAGAGCTAATGACCCACAGCTTTTAGAGTCCCACTACCATCAGCATGATTAGGTTCAATGTCTGCACTCAACCTTTCGTTTATGTGCCCTTGGAAGAAAAAAACGTCAAGCGATATTGACAAATGAACAAGGAATCCGACTCGGATAGCAGGGATTGTGTATTCAAGGTGATGTTGCCGACAACACAGCCTCCACCTTGTCAGAAGGGTTTTCACAGAAATTAGATTTTGGCCAACACTTCGCCCTGACACCTTCGATTAAGCATGTGCTTACAGTATATACACATTTCAGTTTGACTTTATACCAGACCAGCCCCAAATGTGGTTTTCAATGCTTTATGTGATTGTGACTGCTTAAAAGTCTGGATAACAGCCATTCATTCATTCAATCTTTATTTATACAGGCTAATCCCATTGAGCCTTGGGGTCTCATTAACAAGAGAGACCTGATTTTGACAGAGTGATGACAACAGTGGACAACAAAGACAATAATTGACAATCTTAAGGATGTATACAAATTGAGAATAACAAGTGAAAATAAAAATGAATTTTAATTTATTTTTATTTTTTACAAAAAACAGCTATAAGCCAGTCAGTGGGTCAGTGAATAAATATGAAAAATAATGCTATAAGAGAATGCACAAAATGTACTTTAAAGAGATGTAACTAGCTGAGGAGCTAATATTTTGGGTCTCTAAGCAGCAAGTGATAAGAACAAGGGCTGGAGAGAGGTATTAGAATTTTAGAAGAATTGTTAAAAGAGACAAATTTAAATAATTATTTTGAATTTTATTTTAATGAGCAGCTGGTTATTTTTGATACACAAAAAAGAACGACTAAGTCATCTCAAGTCTGTTTCTGCTATTATACCTTTATTTTGAAAGGCTGGCTAAGTGGATACTTTTTGTCCCCTCTTCCATAATGACCTATTGGATCAGAGACAACTAAGGAACAGAATATTCCTGGCTAGCAGAACTGAAATGAATAAATTCTGACCAACAACTGTTTTGGAGTAATTTTTTTTTTCTTAAGTGATTTTGTATTAACATTAAATAATCTATTCATAATTTGATGTCGATTTGAGTTCATAAATACAAATAACTATATAAAATGAGAACTTCAGATATTTTAGAATTGGTTTCTGTGGAAAAGTTATAAACATTTCATTTTATCTCTTGCTCTTCAAACAACCTCAGTGTGATAAACGGGCTAAAGGCTAGTTCAAGTGAACTACAGCCATCTTAAAACCATTGACAGTGATGACACTATAAGCTGGTAATTATAAAACAAATAAGAAACAACAGCATTTTAATTCATCAGCACATGATGCAGTAAAAAAAAATACAGTAAAAGTGTTGCTTCTGCTTTTTTATAATACCCTGAAGTAAATTTTTTAAACGTGAGAAGTCATTTCAGTCTCACAAAATTCCTCCTGTTAATTGTTTATAACACTTCCTTCGTCTGATGTCTTGAAAAATTACCCCCTAAAAATCCAAAGTCATTAAAAAGAGAAGGGAAAGATATAATTGAGGTGTTACAGAACGAGCTCATTAACAAGTCGGTAAGAAAATAAAGTGCATTCAAAGAAGCAGTGTAGTTCAACAGACTTATCAGAGTGTATACTTAGGTCTGCTGGGAAAACACACTCATTATAATGAGTATTTGCTGGTATGGGTGAAAATGATTATCCTCAGATCAATGAAAGAGGCTTTCTCCTTGTCACTTACTAACATTGTATTTTTTTCTCACTTTTTAATTCTCCAGCTGTTTTTTAGTGCATCATAGTGATCTAAATTTATTTTAACGTGATGAATTATGGATGTGATCCCTCGTGACTTATTTTACCTCCCCCTGACAAGATGCATATGTAACAATTAGCACCTCATACTGATTTGGGAGTAACAAACTGCTTTGAAATGCTACAAAATAATGATTATTGTCTCATTTGTTGTCTTATTTCCTTTTTCCCCTCTACTAGACATTATGCTCAGACAGTAATAATAAACTGTAAGGCTTTTACCTCAGTGATAATGCTTGATTTTCACATCTGTTACTTTTATTGATTTTAGTCAAGTGCTCATTAGTCCTAATGTCTTGATACTAAGGATTTATCAGCTTTTCCTCGATGCCTTGCAGTTGCTGACCCTTGTTAACAATTAGATCCACTCTTTAAATTTAGACATACATTATTAGCCGGTTTCTAGTGCACACATACAGCTGCACTAGTGCCAAAAAAAGAAGTCTTCTTAGAGCAGCTGGATCGTTCTGATCCTTGGAGTGCAAAAACGTCAACCAGATGGGAGTAATTGGACTGAAGGAATGGTTGGTCACTCGCACCCACCATTTTCACTACTTTACGCTCCAGCCAGCTTCAGCTGAGGATTAAAGGTAACTGTCAGATTACCAAACCAAGCACATATACCAAGCAGGAAGAAGGTATCAATGAGTCATGACAAAACATCTGCATGACCCTTCAGACCACCTTGAAATGCCTAAGCCCACCAATCAGGTGCATGTTTTTCCATGATCAACACATTTTTATGTTTTTATCAACATGTAATCATGTGTTAACAGAACAAAATGACTTGTTGGGAATGATTGAGTACCCTCTAATTGAAAAAAACAAACAAAAAACAAATGTCTCTTAAATCATCTGAACGATAGTTTGGATTTTTGAAGTGATACTGAGTGGAGTTTTTAGAAATCAATATCTTACCTGCAACAAACAAAGATTTGAAGGAGACGTGCAAATGAAACCAAGACTTAAGTAGCTTTCAGATTTCAGTATCTAAAATGTTATATCTGCTGAACCAAACTAATTATCCCAACATAAATACCACACAGCTCATCCAGAATATCTGGCTACTGCTAACTGCTACCGCTATTTGCACAGTTGTGGAAAGAATTACCATTTAATCATTAATCAATATTCTTTTAAGTAGTAAGAACAGAGTAGAAGCTGTAATTGATCTTTTTTATCATCTCAGAACCACGTTCACTGGAAATTGAACCAACGTGTGATACAACACTGAACTTATACCGTACTTGTCGTCGTACACGTTGCACCGCCGTATAAGTTGCATCAGTCCAAATATGTCAAATGAAGTGGAAAAAAAACATGAATAAGGGCCAGTTTACACGACGCGTATTTTGAGTGAAACCGCTCCTTTCTCTCTGCGTCTTTGCTTATCGTTGACACGAGTCCACTAGCCCCCCTCTTTAAATCCGATGCTTTCTTGATCCACTGCTCAGGGTGGAGGTTTTTCGCTGACCCCCCGCTGATAATGTAAACATCTCCCGCTGATCTTTTGTATGAACACATGCGCGCAGCACGCACGCGCGGCCGCGGACAGCCGGCATTTCTAACAATGGCGGTGGACACACAACTTTCTGAACTACATCTGATGGAATATATTTTGAGTCTCATATTTAATTAATCTACACCTGAATTACCTGCATCTGTGTTGGAAGAGACACAGCTGGATCCAGTTGTCGCTGTTAACGAGGCAGGCGGATATTACACACGTCAAGCTGCACTATAACATACTAAATGTGCTATATAATAACAGTTTAACAATAATAAACAGTATTTATGTTAGCGTGGGAGATATATAAATTTATCTTAGCTAAATTAATCTATCTGGACTCATTACGTCATGCCTAACATGCTGCATGTTGAAAATGAAGGCACCAGGTTGATTTTTTATTTATTTATTTATTCAACACCACAAACTGTACATCACAAACACTGAGAATAAAATTGATCTCTTTTAAAAACACGTTAACCGAACTTTAATGAACTGGACTCTGTTGTTTTCATCCTGGACCTGGTGGACACTGGACCCACATCCGAAACGGTCCGCTTCGTGGAACGACAGCTTCGACCTCTCAGGAAAAAAATAAAAAAATAAAACCTCAGTTGGTTGTTCTGTGATCGAAGTAAACACAAGGAAACATTATTAAGAACATGATGTACCTTGTAGCGCTGCTGTAAATCAGCTGATTCTCATGGACTAAAGTCTGACATCGCTGACTCGGTTCTGGTCCGCTCAGCAGCTGGTGTGCAGCTTGTTAGATGAAGCGGTCCCACTTGGTGTCAAATCTGTCGACTCTTATCCAAATTCCAGCTTTAACTTGTTGACAACAACTTGTAGTTAGCTGAAATTTTAGCCAGAGAGGAAAACAGACTGACGCAGCACGCATGCGCAGTAGTGAAGGTCAAAAAATTCACAGTGCCATCTAATGGCCCGGCTTGGTAACTACAGTGAATTCATGAGAGCGGGGGGGAGTCATATCCACAGAATTCACCCGTGTCAACGCAAAACTTTTCATCTAATTAACATACCCCAAACCTCCGTTTCCCCCCACCGTGTCCGTGTAAACAGGGCCTAAGTCACTTCACCATATAAGTTGCATCTATTATGCGTCACCTCTGACCACCTGGAAACGTGCCAAAAAAATCAATTGGCTGGCAAATGGTGGCTGTAGGGAAGACTTTAACAAGAATTCAACAAGATTAACACTTAAAAACAACTATTTGTTTGCTCGACATATAGCAAAGGTGTGTCTCAGTTTAACTTTTCCTTAATAAATGCACTTTAATAGTCAAATCATCTGTATTTTGCCTGGGCGGCGTGGCAAAATGCAGCTGATTTGATGTTTGCTCCAGGAGTTTTGGAGCGAGACAAAGCTGGCCTCTATGGCATGCCAAGCGTCTCATTAATAGCCACTTTTACCTATTAATGAGACACTTGGCTTGCCATATTTATCGAGGGTCGTCTAACGGCTGCAAATGGTAACGTTTAATGTTTTTCATATTAAAATGAATGAAATTGTCAGATCTCAACCAAAATTTCGCTTATAAATATGAGAAAAATAACTTATATTAGTCGCTTTGGTATATAAGTTGCAGGACTTGCAAATTTATGCAAAAAGGTGCGACTTATACACCAGCAAATACGGTAGTTCAAAGTCAAAAGTCAAAGTCAACTTTATTGTCAAAACTGCAATATGTACAGGACATACACAGGATTGAAATTGCATTTCTCTCAGTCCCTCGGTGCAACAGTAACCATTTAAACACTAAAACACTGAAACATTTAATAAACATAAGCATAAAATGAAATAATAAAAGTGTAATACTGTCCTGAGTTTTTGCATAGTAGTTTTTGCATAGTAGTAGTATGAAAGTATGAAAAGTTACACCAACACTAAAACACTAAACATTTAATAAACATAAGCATAAAATGAAATAATAAAAAGTGTAATACTGTCCTGAGTTTTTTGCATAGTAGTATAAAAGTGTAAAAAGTATATCTATAAAATAAAATGAAAGTTCTGGCATTGACATTTGTAATAGAGTGACAAAGCAGCATATGAAGTTTATGTACACAGTATATGTATGAGGTAGTTGATATTGGTATAGAGGTAAAGTGGCATATGCAATAAGGCTAGTAAAAAATAATATATATATCAGCAGTAGTGTAGATATAAAAAGTAGTGTGAATGTAAACAGTAGTAATAAATGTAAACAGTAGTAATGAATGTAAACAGTAGTAATGAATGTAAACAGTAATAATAAATGTAAACAGTGAATGTAAACAGTAGTAATAAATGTAAACAGTAGTAATGAATGTAAACAGTAGTAATAAATGTAAACAGTAGTAATGAATGTAAACAGTAGTAATGAATGTAAACAGTAATAATAAATGTAAACAGTGAATGTAAACAGTAGTAATAAATGTAAACAGTAGTAATGAATGTAAACAGTAGTAATGAATGTAAACAGTGAATGTAAACAGTAGTAATAAATGTAAACAGTAGTAATGAATGTAAACAGTAGTAATAAATGTGAACAGTGAATGTAAACAGTAGTACTAAATGTAAACAGTGAATATAAACAGTAGTATGACTATAGGCAGTAATGTAATACAAACATTAGTGCAAATATAAGAAGTAGTGTGAATGTAAACAGTAGTAATAAATGTAAACAGTAGTAATGAATGTAAACAGTAGTAATGAATGTAAACAGTAGTAATAAATGTAAACAGTAGTAATAAATGTAAACAGTAGTAATGAGTATAAACAGTAGTAATGAATCTAAACAGTAGTAATAAATGTAAACAGTAGTAATGAATGTAAACAGTAGTAATGAATGTAAACAGTAGTAATAAATGTAAACAGTAGTAATGAATGTAAACAGTAGTAATAAATGTAAACAGTGAATGTAAACAGTAGTATGACTATAGTCAGTAATGTAATACAAACATTAGTGCAAATATAAGAAGTAGTGCAAACTGAATGAGCACATGACCGTGAGTTGAGTGAATAACCCGTTTTGATGACACAGAGTTCAGTGTTAAAATCTTTAGTTGCCTTCAGTTTGATTAATAAAAAAATAAAAAAAGTGGTTTTTGTAAGCATTTTTAAGTCACCGCAACTATAAAGATGTACACTGGGAGTGTTAAATAGTTTATAAAACAACTAAAATGCTTTGGAGTTGGAAGATAGTGTCAAATGGCTGGTAGAGGAGAGAAACAAACTTAAGAATTAATGTCATCACTCTAGTGTGGAGACGATCCGACACCAGCTTTCGTGCCGTATGTTGAGGAGGTTCTCAGTCATCCAGGACATGGTAAATCTAAAAAGTAAAACAATAATAATAAAGCAACTTGACTTTTATTTTGCTGATGAAGAGGTTTTGCTTCACATCCGGGAGGTTTATCTACTCAAATCTGGAGAGTGTGGAGCTCCAAGATTTAAACTGCACAGCGTTGCTATTAATATTACAGTATTAATGTTTGGATTGTTCTGCCTACTCCTACTTCAACGATTAAATAGTTGGATGAAAATCAACATGACAATTCAGACTGAGATTTGCTCATTTTAGTACAAAATTTGAAAGTGATCTGGTTTTGGTTTGAAAAACTTGGATTTGTCACATCAGATTGTTAAGAAAACCCTATATGAGTCACATATGCTAAAAAAAACGACAAAAAAAAACAAAACAAAACATCCACTGGATTTGGTCTTGCAGTGTGAACGCAGCCTTAAACAACAGCTACAGAATATACAAACACATGTAAGGGCCACGTGCAATTTAGGGCAGGTCCCAGTATGACACAGTTGTGTTCATGTACAGTAGTCCCTCGCTACTTTGTGGTTCGACTTTTGTGGACGTGATTGTCACCTTTTTTTTTAAAAAAAATTTAAATTTATTTATTTATTCATTTTATAAAAAAAGAAAACACAACAAACACGTTTCTTATATAAAAAAGAAAATATAAAATGAAAGGTGGCAGAAGAAGAAAATATCTTATTATGTCTGCCCCTTTTTAAAATAAAAAATCATTTCAAACAATAATTATAGTTAAGTAATAATGAAAAAAATGAATAACACATCTCAATTTTCAAATTTCGAGATACTACACATTGAACTACTTCATACGTATTTCTTCAACAATTCACTCTTTATCATTTTTTTAAACACAAACATTGACATTGCTCTTTTTATATCACACGCTAAGTCATTCCACAATCCAACTCCCTGGACTGAGGTAGACCGTCCCTTCAAGCTGGTTCTGTATTGTGTCTTCACAAATACATCAGTTCCCTTTAGATTGTAACAGCTTGATCTTTTAACAAAATGTGTCTGAATATTTAAGGGTAGTGCATTGTTATGAGCTTTATACATCATCATTAAAATATGGTAATCTACTAAATCATGGAACATCAGTAATTTCAATTGAAAAATTACTGATGTTCCATGATCCTTTAATATTACTCACGTGATTGGGACAGTACGGGGTAAAAAGTTAACGAAAAAAAAATACTTCAGACAGGCGCAGCCATTTTGTAGTTTAAAAAAATAAAAAAAACCTTTACTGTAATGCTAATTAAAAGAACTACACTACCCAGAAGCCAACAGTGCTTCCAGCCACTGCTTTCTGCCGAAATGGAGGGAAAGTTTTGCAGCACAAAGTCAGAAGTAACATCTCCTGTATCTATTGAGCTCACAGAACTGGCAGGAAAGTCTCAAATAATCCTGAAGCTGAACTCATCCTTTAAGCTGTATCTTCACTGGGCTCCAGTTGATCCAGACTCAGTGTGACCCGGATCCTGGGAGCTGCAGGAAACAGACTGCGGCAGGGTTCGGCCTGGTTCTGGTCACACAGTGCTGGTCCGGACTGGGCCGAGATGGTAGACTACATCCTGGGCATCCTTGCATGCGGATTGTCCTTCCTGGAGAGGCAACATGCACACGTCAACCTGGATGGGGTGGTGGGCTCCATGATGCTGCAGGGTAGCCGAACTGGAACTGAACACGGCCAGGACTGAGCTTCTGCAGAGCTGGTGAGTCCCCACATACAATGTTGCCGTAGCTACTGTGCAGTACATACGCATATGTTAAAATGATTTCACTTTAAGAGTTTAGAACATTGCAAGAGTGGGAAGGGTTTATAAAGCCTTAATATATATGTAAATACTAAAATAAACATAGTGTTTCTACTTGGTGGTTTTCACATCGCAGGGGTGTGTGGTGGACCATAACCCCCGCAATAATCAAGGGACTACTTTGACGATTTACATTATTGGAATCTAATCCAGTCACATACTGGAGAAAAAAAAAACAATATATATTTTATAGTAGACAGAAATTTACTGTACAGACAATCAGCCATTCCCATCCTCTGTAGAGATGATGATTCTTTTCACCGGAGCTCTGATGTGCAGCGTTTCTGTGGATGCGATTAAGTGATTTGGGTTTCAGACGAAATAAATGTAATTATTCACTTTTCCAATAAATATCCCGCTTTTTTGGGAATCGTATTTGCCATCAGGATACAGCACAATGTCAAGTCAAATAGAAATTATCTATATTTACATTCAGTTTTTGTTTTTGCAGCTGTCTCAGCGTGGTTGTAAAACTGAGCATGTTTTCAACTCTCAAACTGTGTTCTTCATGTTCCCCAACACATTTTGTATTAGCTATCTCTGCTTTGAACACATATCTTAAAGGAACAGTTGGAATGTTTTAACGGGTTTTGTGTCATTGTAATCAGTAATTATCGTCATGAGTAGTTGGAAATGTCAGGCAGAACTTCTTCAGGGGAATCAAGCTAACAGCTAGTTTGAGAGGGACAGCTCCACATTTCCCTCCATATATATATATATATAT
>JBBPBX010084125.1:0-15374 GCA_038048925.1 Garcialebias charrua
TGTATTTATACACACATTTACATATATATATATATAATATTTTTTAATATATATATTATATATATATATATATATATATATATACTGTATATAATGAATATTTATATACATTTATATCTACATAAACAACTACTGTAGTTCATCCGCAGCTGACTTCAACAATACACATCTACTGTATACAGATCACAGCATCATTTGTTTACTCCACGACTCACCTCAGACATTATTCTTGACACAGTTGATGTGCCCAGGCGGTAGCTGGCAGCGACACTCTGTTCAGAGCAACCAGTCGCCAAGATGCGCAACGTGACTGCCACTCTCTGTGTAGCGAGGACAGGAGAGCGGTGGCTGCCCTGATGGAGAAGAAACGGTGCTAACCGCCCAACTAGCTCATCGAACTTGCTGGAATTCATTCTAAAATACTGGAAATGCTTCTCGCTGTCCATCATTTGCATGTCCATAACCAGAGTATTAAACTCTCCTTCTTCATCCCTGGTCTCGTTTAATGGCCTCACGTACCACCTTCTTCTTCTTCTTTTACGTTTTTTTAATAACAATAACAGGCAAACAATCTCTTCCTCTCTTCTTCTTGACGCCATTTTTTTCGCGCTGAAAAACTAGCGGAAGTGACGATACGGAGGAAATGACGTTAGAATTTGGAGCGAAAAACTAGCGGAAGTGACGATCGGAAGTGACGATACGGAGGAAATGACGTTAGAATTTGGAGCGAAAACACGAGAATCTACGCGAGAACGAAAGCTGAGCTGTAGCAGCGAAAACATACGCACAAAATACGCGCGTATACGCACGTATACGGAGTACGCTTCAGTGTATCTCGGGCTTAAACAGCAGCACGAACACAAGTCTGTATGAGCAGATGGTCACAGATGAACACAGAAACAAGAAACCAGATCAGCATCAGCATGATGTGATATTTTGCAGTGTTTATTCATATTGATCAGTCCTGGGCAGCGCTAATCCAAAAATCAGTTCCACAATTTCTAAAACGCTTATTAATTTTTTTAGGTCCACAATTTCAAAAGCACAAATGTCTTATGAAAATTAGGGGAAGCTAATCTAATCCGCTATTTATATATTATATAAATATATATATATTTATATATAGCCGGCAGCGTTATGCAAAATTTGCACTACATTGCCAACTGAAAAGTAACAAAAATGATCCTAAAAGGATGAAATTACAAAAATCAAAGGATTTATTTAATACTTTACGTACATATATTCTATTCGGCCACGAAATTAACAAAAAATAGAATGATCTTTTAATCCCTAAAACCACTTTTAAATCTCAAATACACGGGTGTGTCGCCACCGCATTTATACATAAAAGTAACCCAAATACATAAAACTAACGACTCACCGTCGAATGGTCGACACAAAACACACAATAAAATCCTCCGGCCACGTTAATTTGGCTTGAAACAGCGGGGTTCTCTGCGGATTTATCCATTAGTAACCCAGCACAACCAACCAGCTGGACACGTTAGCGTCCAGTTCACCTCTGACCCGGAAGATGTCAAGATTCTATAGGTAGTCAACAGATTTAATGAAAAGTAACTAAAATACATAAAACTAACGACTCACCGTCGAATGGTCGACACAAAACACACAATAAAATCCTCCGGCCGCGTTAATTTGGCTTGAAACAGCGGGGTTCTCTGCGGATTTATCCAAGTACCCAGCACAAACAGCTAGCCACAGAATTAGCCCCTGAGTTCACCTCTGACCCGGAAGATGTCAAGATGGAATAGTCCATTTTTAGTAGGGGGATAAAGAAATCGACCGTTTTTTTTATTGCGTATTTAATGATCGTTTTCATCGTAACTATAATTATTTTTATGTTAAATGTACATTAACAAGCAGGATCAATGTTAGGGATGTAGGTGACTGGCCGGGGCGCGGCGGGGCCGGGGCCCCATGCTGATTGGGATCCCCAGGCAACGGCATCATTTACCTACATGGTAGATCCGAGTCTGTTCTCCGCTCTGCTCCCTCCCCCTCACACCCTCCCTCCTCTCTGCTCTTTACGGTGGGGAAAAAGGTAAAAGAGCTTGTAAATAAGTTTATTGGTTTTTACTGATAGATAATTAGTTATTAGCGGTACTACATTTTAAATAAAAATAGCACAAATCCGCTTATGAATTATAAAAGTTAGTCAAACCACAAAAATGCTGACAAAAAGTTTAGGTCCACTGTAAGCGGATTAGCGCTTTAGCGCTCTCTAGCGTTCATTTGCCCACCACTGATATTGATTATTTATTCATGAGTCTAACAGCCTCAGGGTAGAAGCTGTTCCTCAGTCTAGTGGTTCTACATTTAATGCTCCTCAACCTCCGTCCTGAGGGGAGTGGGCAAAGAGTGAGTGTGCTGGGTGAGTGGGGTCTTTCATGATGCAAGTGGCTCTTTTCCTGCATCTGGAGGTGTAAATGTCTGTGATGGTGGGGAGACTGACTCCAACAGACTTCTGTGCAGCCTTCACCACTCTCTGTAGAGCTTTCCTCTCTGCAACTGTGCAGCCTCCATGCCACACATTGATGCTGGAGCACAGGATGCTCTCCACTGCACACCTGTAGAAGGAGGTGAGGACTGGGCTGCTCAGACCAGCTCGTCTCAGCCGTCTGAGGAAGTAGAGTCTCTGATGACCTTTCTTGATCAGGCTGGTGGTGTTGTTGCTCCAGCTGAGGTTATCATTCATGTGTACACCCAAGTATTTGTAGCTGGAGACCACTTCCACTGCAGATCCACTTATGTTCAGTGGGGTGTGGGTGTGTTTGTTCCTTCTGAAGTCCACAATCATCTCCTTTGTCTTCTTCACATTCATGTGAAGGTTATTCTCTTTGCACCAGCTCTCCAGGTGTTCCACCTCCTGCCTGTAGCTGGACTCATCATTGTTTGTGATGCATCCCACCACCGCTGTATCATCTGCAAACTTAACAATATGACAGCCTGGATGTGTGGCTGTACAATCATATGTGAGCAGAGTGAACAGGAGAGGGCTCAACACACATCCTTGAGGAGAGCCAGTGCTGAGGGTAATGGTGGAGGAGGAGAAGTTGTGGATCTTCACGGACTGTGGTCTGTTTGTTAAGAAGTCTAAGACCCAGTTACAAACGGAGGGGCTTAGTCCAAGTGTGGATAGTTTGTCTATCAGAGTTTGGGGGATCATGGTGTTGAAGGCAGATGTGAAGTCCACAAAGAGCATACGGACGTATGAGTCCTTCTGATCCAGGTGGGTGAGAGCAGTGTGGACCACAGAGGAGATGGCGTCCTCTGTTGATCGGTTCTCGCGGTATGCATATTGATGAGGGTCCTCGTTGATGTTGACGGTTGTCTTGATGTGGGACATGACCAGTTTCTCAAAACATTTTGCGACTATCGGAGTGAGAGCCACCGGCCTATAGTCATTCAGACCAGTCACTGTGGAGCTCTTTGGGACTGGGATGATGGTGGCGGTCTTCAGGCAGGTGGGAACTGACTCCAGTGCAAGTGAGGTGGTGAAGATGTCAGCCAGCACCTCACAGAGCTGATCCGCACATTCCTTCAGAACTTTCCCCGGGATGTTGTCCGGTCCAGTTGCTTTATGAGGGTTGATCCTTCTGAGACTGCCTCTCACTTCTGCTGCGGTCACGCTGAGATGCTCTTCATCTGGTGATGAGGTAAGTCTGGTGCTCGCTGGTCTATTTGGGTCCTCAAAGCGTGCATAAAACTTATTGAGGGCATCGGGCAGAGATGGGTCTTTGTGGCATTGTTTGCTTTTACTCTTGTAATCTGTTAAGCATTTGATGCCTCTCCACATGCTCCATGGGTCTTGTGAGGTGAACTGACCCTCGATCCTCTGTGCATATGTGGTTTTGGCCCTCTTAATGCCAGCAACCAGCTCTTTCCTGCTCCTTGTCAGCTTCTCTGAGTCTCCAGACTTGAAGGCAGTGTTCCTGTCTGCCAGCAGGGTGCAAACCTCTTTATTTAACCAGGGTTTTGTGTTGGGGTAAGATTTAACTTTTTTTTATGGATACGTTTTCACAGCATGTGCTGATATAACCCAATACAGATGAAGCATATAATTCCAGATTCACTGAGTTTCCAATCAGCTGCTGCCTCCCTGAAAACAGACCAGTTCGTATTTCCAAAACAGTCTCTCAGCATGGGGGTGCTGTCTTGGAGCCAGAGTTTGATCGCTCTTTGTTCCGGCTTAGAGCGTCTCAGCGGGGGAAGCTGTACTGGGACCATGAGCAGAGAGGGGTGGTCAGAAGCCCCGAGCGGTGGGCGTGGCTTCCCTGTGTACGCCTCTTTCACATTTGTGTAGATGTGGTCGAGCGTTTTACTTCCTCTTGTTGCTGTGGAAACGTGCTTATTGAAGGATGGGAGAGAGTCCTTTAAATTCACGTGATTGAAGTCACCTGAAACAATGTAGAGCGCCTCTGGATATTTACACTGCAGCGAGCTGAGTAAGTCATGAATTTCTTCAAGGGCGACTTTAGCATTAGCATCTGGTGCGATATAGATAACTGTGATAAGGATCACTGAATAGTCACGGGGTAGATAATGAGGACGGCACCTTACTGTGATCAGCTCCATAGCAGCTGAGCAAAGGCTTTTGATAACTGCACAGTTTGAGCACCAATCCTTGTGCACGTAAACACACACACCGCCGCCCCGTGTTTTCCCCGTAATCTCAGTGCACCGGTCCGTTCTGAAAAAGAGTCTGTTATCCAGCTCATACACAGAATCCGGTGTTTCCTTAGAAATCCACATTTCCGTGAGGCAGAGCACAGAGCACCTCCTCATCTCCTCCGACGTGGTCACTCTCAGACGAAGCAGATCCATTTTGTTGTCCAGCGAGCAGACGTCAGATGTACAGAGAAACAGTTAGAACAACATTCAAAAAACCACAGTAAACAATCTCTGATACTGGTGGTGAACATTTTCCACTTCCTGACTTCCATTAAGCAGGCGTGGGTTAGCCAAACACATTAGGAGGTATTCTCCCACTACTTATCCAGGACTCCCAGGACTGAATGAGTCCTAGAAAAAGTAGAAACATCCCATAAATAAAAACGGATGAAAGAACAGGACGAGCTCCATGCCGCCGATAGACAGATGTCGCTGACCGACATCCCACCATGCAGAGCTGTGGAGGACGCCATCGCTCGCGTGGAATGTGCCCTCAGAGTCGTAGGAAGCTCTTTTCCAGCAGCTTTGTAGGCCTCTGTTATGGCTTCGCACAGCCAGAGAGAGAGGCGTTACGAGGACAGAGCGCGACCATCTGAATTGTCCCTATAATGGACAAACAGGTTTTGAGAGAGACGCACACCTGCTGTGTGTGCCACATAACATCTGAGCGCTCTGACTGGGTACAATAAATGTGACCTAGCTTCCTCTTCTGATGTATGAGGAGGGAGATGGAACCCACCCAGCGTTATTGTCCGTGATCTAAAACTGCTGGTGATAGACTTTGGTATGAAAGCCGGATTAGGCCTCAAAGTTGCTGAGCTACCATCAGGTTTAATTTGTAAACACGAGGGAGCCACAGAAAGTGCACAAAGGTCACTCACCCTTTTTGCAGACGTGAGTGCTAAAAGGAGAGCAGTTTCAATGGACAAAAACTTCATTGTCACATCCTCTAAAGGTTCGAAGGGAGCTTTGGATAAAGCGCCTAGAACTAATGTCAGATCCCACTGGGGGGTGAGGTCACGCTTCATGGGTCTAAGGCGTCTAACGCCCTTCAGGAAATGTTTCATCAGAGGATGACTGAATAACGTCCTGTCACCAAACCCCTCGTGACATGATGAAATAGCCACCGCATATACTTTTATGGTGCTGAATGCTAGTTCTCTCTCTAACAGCAGTTGTAAAAATGATAACACACAGCCAATGTCACACGCTATGGCCTCAATGTCTTTTTCCTTGTACCACTGCTGAAAAGCTGCCCACTTAGACGCATAAAGCGTTGTTGTGGATGAAGCTCGAGTGTCCTGAATTGTCCGGACTACGGCTGGGGTGAGGCCTAAATTTGTTAGGCGGCGCCGCTCAGCTTCCAGGCCTAAAGGCGTGTGTCGTGTTATTGAAAGAGTCTTCAGGCAAAACGTATCAACGTGGTTTCTTTATTTCAGATCGCGCCTTGCTTCCAGCTTAGTCATCAGCCTTACAATCAGCGTCACCTGGTACCCTGATCCTGGCGCTCCTTTTACGACATCATCACAAGTGGCCATCTGTAGTTTTCCTCCAGGCCTCACATTAACATCACAGCATGGACCTATCTCTGGGAAGTGCCTGATCGCCCTTCCCGCTTGTAGGAGTGCATCTTTTCTCCATGGAAGCTGCAAGGGACTGTCCACTACCAGCCGCTGCAGGTCTGGGAACCAAGGAGCATATTTGCGCTCTGGAGCCATGAGGATGAGTGATAGTTTCTCTTCCCGGACTTGCTCCAGCACCCTTGGTACGAGTGGAACTGGTGGAAAAGCATATAACTTATTTTCTGACCACCATCTGTGCGCAAAAGCATCCACTCCCAGAGGAGGATTGTCTTTGGGGTTCAGTGAGCACCAGAGTGGACACTGATTGTTGTTCCGAGCTGCGAGGAGGTCTATTTTTGCATGACCGAACCTGGCCCAGATCTGATTTATTATGTCTGAGTGTAGGAACCAGTCCCTGTGACATGGCCCCCCTCTTGACATGATGTCCGCTCCCACGTTCAACACCCCGGGGATGTACACTGCTTTCAAAGAGAGTAGGTTCTGGTGAGCCCAAAGCAGCAGTTGCCTGGCAACGTGCAGCAACTGAGCTGAGCGAGATCCCCCCTGACGATTGATGTACGATGCTGCCACCTGGTTGTCGGTATGCACCAGTACATGTTGCTGTTGAACCAGAGGAGTAAAGTGCTATAATACTTTCTGGACTGTCATTAGCTCCAGAACGTTTATGTGGAGGTGGATGTGGTTTGGCCACCTTCCTCCCACAGATTGGGACAGACACGTTCCCCCCCATCCCATTAGAGAAGTGTCTGTGAACACTGGGATGTGAGATGTAGGTGTGGTCATGGAGACATCCTCCTTCAGGATGCGGGTGTTTCCCCAGTGACGTAGGTCTGATTTCACGGATGGGGGAACCAGCACTATCCTACGCTTCTAGCGCACCAGGTCCATGTGCAGGCTGGTAAGCCAACGTTGGATCGATCTCATGTGTAATAAACCCAAATTTATCACAACATGAGCGGCTGCAATCAGGCCTAATAGCCGCATAACTGTTGCTACCGTCACCACCTTCCCCGGCTGGATGCGCTTCAGCTGTGCTGACAGATCCATTTTGTTGTCCAGCGAGCAGACGTCAGATGTACAGAGAAACAGTTAGAACAACATTCAAAAAACCACAGTAAACAATCTCTGATACTGGTGGTGAACATTTTCCACTTCATCGGCTGCCCTCTGCTCTGACAGGCACGCTCTCATCGAGCGTGAATCCAGTTCTACCCCCAGGTAAACAATGGATTGTGCTGGGATGACTAAGCTTTTCATCCAGCTTACAGTGAACCCTAGATCCAGGAGGTGCTCTGCTAACACTCTGGTCTGGGCTGCTGCCTCCTCTCTCGACCTGCTTAAAATGAGCAGATCGTCTAAGTAAAAAAGAATCCGCATCCCTGCTGAGCGAAGTGGGCGTACCGCCGCTTCCATACACTTTGAAAAAGTTCTGGGCGCGAGCGAGTAACCGAAGATCAGTCTGTTGAACTCAAATTGGTTCTCCTGGAAGGAAAACCTCAGGTATTTCCTATGCTGTGGGATGATGCTGACGTGCCAGTAAGAATCCTTCAGATCCAGGGATGTGAACCAGTCCCCCTTGTTTTTTGCTTTGTTTTGTTTTTTGAATGTCCAGAGGACCAGACTTAGCTTTTTTAGATGTGACTTATAGGCCAAAAAATACGGTAGTTATGTGTGTTCATCCTTTGATAATTACATTAACATCAAATAAATCTAGTTAGAACCTTGTACAGGTATATTTTTGTTTATGCTTTACAAACACACTTAATAAACCTGCATCGTTGGTTGATTCTGAATCGACAGAACAAAACTTACAATATATCGAATGTGCTACATTTCTAACAAACAAGGGATAGAAACTATGGATTGCTGACATGGACTGAACCAAATGTAAATGCTACAGGCAAAAAGGCAAGTGCATTTTAACATTGTTACTAACTTTGTTCTTTTAAAGAGCGACTCCACACCCTGTGGATCGGTAACTCCTCCCCCGAAGCAGTTTGAAATTTTCCCTCAAAATAGGCGTGTCGAGAGTCGAGCAGGGGAGGAGGTTGAGGTTGTCCTGTGTTCACGCCCCCTCTAGTGGTAAACTCCCACCCCTCCCCAAGATTAGATTTCAAAATGGCGGATAGTCACGTCTTCAGTAAGTAAATACCTAAACTTTTACCAAAATAACAGTTGTAAAATGTTGTTGCGTGCATTTAATCACACACACACACAGCTTATGCGTATGCTTCTGAACACAGAACACATTAAAAACCTGTTTAGCTGCATGGCATGCGGTGTACAGCTGTGTTTTTGTCATTTTAATTTGCCACATCTTATTACTTAGCACATTCCAAAAGTAACGTTTCATAATAAATTTTATTATAAAATATTGATTTTTCCTACCCTCTATAGGGTAGGGTTTGTTTGACGCTTTGGCTTATTTTTGTTATGCAACCCAGAACTAAACACACATTGTTTTTTGAATTGACTATTAATTAGCACCAAACAGTGGTAAAATCTTTTATTTGGTTTCCAAATACTGTATCCGTGTTTAGAAACATTAGATAAGCTTGTACAATATATATTTGTTAGGACATGTATACAGTATTTGTTTAAGCTATGTGTCAGCTAATCAAAACTGGGCACAGCACAGCTGATAAGATTAATGAGAAAATATTTCTTAATGCAAACCAAACCAATTGCAATAAATTTAACAATACATGTACTGTGTATCCTTTAAAATGTTCTTTTCAGATAACTGTGATGACTCAAAGCACCCAGCAGCCACACAGAGTAATTGCAGCCAGGATTACTTTAACCAAGAAGATGATGCAGAGTCTCGGCCAGAGCTTCATCTCCTGAGACCTGCATCCACGACAATGTTGGTACAGCTGAGACCCTGGTGTTCGTTTCTGGCTGGAAGGTGGGGCATCCTGAAGGTGGTTGGGACTCCTCGTTCTGCTGTCCACTGCGTCCAAACAGAGGAGCTGGGGTGGTGTCCCATGTGTTTTCAGAACCTTTTGTTGTTTTGAAGTAACTTACTGTTAATAAAATGAATCATAGACAACTAGTTTTTGTAATCAATTTGTTTATTTATTTTTTCCCTCATGCATGAGGACAAATCTGGGACACGATGCAGCGGTCGACTTCCCTCACTCCATCCCGACCCTGGATATTTGCAGTCCTGAAAAGAGAAAAGATCAAAAGTTTAATCTGAGTAAATGTAAAATTTTAATGGAGAAAGATGTTGATTCAAAATTTCACAGTGTCAACAAATCCCCAAAATGTTGGGACAGGTAGCAATGAACAAATAAACAAGAATTAATGTTGCATAAACTTTTTTAAAACTTTTTTTATATAAATGTCCGCCATAATAAAAGTAATAAATAAAATAATAAAAACATAATTAATAATATTAATACCTGCAGACAGAGGGTAGGGTACAAAAGTAATAAATAAAACATGAATACATGTACCTGGTGAATCAGCTCTCATATATGTCACCTCCAAAGTGACATGTTTGTTACTTTTGAAAGAAAAATTGAAAGAGGATCTGGATAAACAAGACTGGAATGATGTGTATGTTGATGATGCGAACAGAGCATATGATGAGTTTATGAATATCTTGGAAACCCTGTATGTAAAGAATTGTGTGCAAACAAATTACACAAAGAGAAATACGAATGATCAACCATGGATGACAAAAGGGTTAAGAAATGCATGTAAAAAAAAGAATTATTTGTATTCATGTTTCTTGAAATTACGAAGTCAGAGCGCAGAAGAAAAATATAAAAAGTATAAAAATAAATTAGTAGGGATTATAAGGAAACATAAGAAAGAATATTATAGTAAATTATTAGATAAAACTAATGGTGATATGAAAGCAACATGGCGAGTAATGAATGGTGTACTGAAGAATCATAAAGCAAAAACTGGTATTTCAAAATATTTTGTAAAAGACAACGATGAAGTTCATGATGAAAATGAAATTGTTAATGGATTTAATCAATATTTTGTAAATGTTGGATCAAGCCTTGCAGCTAAGATACCAAAAGTAGATAAAAATATGATCCACTCAATTACAGGTTGTGCAAATAGTATTTTCCTAAATGGAACTAACAAAGAGGAAATAATGAATGTAGTAAAACATCTTACAGACAAGAGATCGAAAGACTGGGTGGACATGGATATGATGTTTGTAAAGGACATAATGAGCCATATTATTGAGCCGTTCACATACATATGTAACTTATCATTTTCAACAGGAATTTTTCCAGATAATATGAAAGTAGCTAAGGTCGTTCCTCTTTTTAAAAATGGTGATAAATGTGTATTCAACAATTATAGACCTATATCCTTGTTACCACAGTTTTCAAAAATTCTTGAAAAACTATTTGTGAACAGACTAGACCAATTTATAGATAAACAAAATATTCTAAGCAACAGTCAGTATGGGTTTAGATCAAAAAACTCTACATCAATGGCTCTCATGGAACTAATGGAACAAATAACTACTGCTGTCGATCAAAAACAACATTGTATCAGTATCTTTGTTGATTTAAAAAAAGCATTCGATACTATTGATCACACCATTCTCCTTGAAAAACTGAACAAATATGGTATTAGAGGACCAGCATTACAGTGGGTATCTAGCTACTTAAAAAATAGGAAACAATTTGTACAAATAAATGATGTAAGATCTGACCTCTGTAATATCACATGTGGAGTTCCCCAAGGCTCTGTACTTGGACCAAAGCTTTTTATTTTATATGTGAATGACTTGGTAAATGTGTCAGGACTCCTTAAATGTGTACTTTTCGCTGATGATACCACTTTTTTCTGTTCAGGTGAAGATATAGAACAAATGTTAGAATTGATAAAGACAGAATTTGTCAAGATACAAACTTGGTTTAAAATAAATAAATTATCATTAAATCTAGAAAAAACTAATTACATGATATTCGGTAATAAAAAGAAAACTGTTGATGTTCCACTCAAAATTGAGGATGTTGAGATTTGTAGAGTGAATGAGGTGAAGTTTTTGGGTGTTATCATTGATGACAAACTGACATGGAAACAACACATAAATTCTGTAAGAATAAAAATAGCTAGATCGATAGCAGTACTGTACAAAGTCAGAGACCTATTAAATGATAAAGCTCTGTATTTATTGTATAACACAATCATTGTTCCACACTTAATCTATTGTATTGATGTTTGGGGGAAAGCGTGTAAAACAATCACAAAGCCTATTTTTGTATTACAGAAAAGAGCTGTAAGAATTATCACTAGAAAGCATTACCGTCATCCATCAAGTACATTATTTTATCAACTAAAATTATTGAAGTTCCATGATTTGGTAGACTATAATATTTTATCAGTTATGTATAGAGCTCAAAATAATGCATTACCTTTAAATATCCAAATGCACTTTGTTAAAAGACAAAGTTGTTATAATCTTAAGGGAACAGAGTTGTTTGTAAAACCACAATTCAGAACCAGTTTGAAGGGACGTTCTACCTCAATCCAGGGAATTAGATTATGGAATGGCTTGGAGAATGTAGTTAAAAATGCCAAGTCAATGTTTACATTTAAAAAAATGATCAAAACAAATGTGTTAAAAAAATATGTGTGAAATAGCGTAATGTGTATTGTATTAGTTAAAAAATTAGAAAGAGTTAGTCATTTTGTACTGTTAGTTAGAAAATTAAAAAGAGTTAGTAATTTTGTACTGTTGGTTGAAGAATATTATTGTTTAACCTGACTGTTGGAAAAAGTTGGTTGAAGATTATTATTGTTTACATGGTTTGACTACTGTTGTTTAATCTGATTGTTGGAGATAAGGGGCAGATATAATAAGATTTATTCTTCTTTCTGCCACCTTTCATTTTTTTACATTTTGTACACTATCATTATGAGATTGCCTTGTATTGTTTCTTTTGTAAAAAAAATGAACAAATTTAATAAACAAACATAAACATGTCTACACGTCTCCTTGATGCTTGATGTCTGTGAAGCACGGCTCAGATTGGATGTGGAACGCCTCATGGAAATAAAAAAAGAACAACACATTTTAATCACCTTACAAACAAGCATACTGTACTTGTTTTCACTTTGTTGATCTGTTAAACAGATGACCCAGTGCAAAATAAATACTGCTGCCCATGATACTCATTCACAAGTACACATTATTTTATAAATACCTTTGATGCACAACATTATTATTTGCAGCAAAAGTACACCGTGTCTAAAACATCGTACTGTAACTAGTACAACAGCTAAAATTAGCGCCAGCTAGTCTCCATTGTTTTTTTATGTCACGGTCTTCTTTATCAGAGTTCATAAGAGTTCACACACTCTGCGGTGTTCATAAGAAACACTAGATTTTGAGCATTTAAACACAACCACAAACTAACGTTGATCAGCAACAGATAAAAACGCCACGACCTTGTGGGGCCACACCGAAGCAAAGCTGCAGGTCGCAAACACAGCACATGAAGAAACACGTCATGTACTCAAAAGATAAATTATGGAATGAAAGGTGTAAAATGGTACTCACCTCCAAACGGATTGTAACCTGATGGTGTAAGGGTGGGTGAACATCAGTTTGAAGAGCTTTCTTGGAACATCGTGGCTCTTCTATGCTAATGCTATGTTGCTAATCGCTAATCCAACCCCTGAACTCTGGAGGGGGAGTGACCTGGGAGTGACCTTCTCGGGGGAGTGGCTCCACTTTTATACACAGGCAGCAGCGGATGTGACGAAATTGGGCGAAAATTAATGACTGTGCGAATCGTAAACTAATGAGAAAATCAGGGTGCAATACCACAGTTCAACCCATAGGACTACAAATACTCGTTTTTAGACCAAATATTGCCGATTTTAACTAATACGCACAAATACATGAAAAATAACTCAAAAATAGTGCTCAGAAACATTTTAAACACATTCTAGGGAGTTTATCAGCTAAAAAAAGTTAAATTTGGGTTTAGTTTCACTTTAAGAAGCTGTATTTTTAGATTACAATTTACAACAGTCAGTTGGCGCTGCAAAAACTGTGCTTTGAAAAAATCAAAAAAGGTGTTCAATACAAGTTCAACTGGACATTATTTGTTGCAGAAAACGTTTCACCCTTTATCCAAAAGGCTTTTTCAATTGTATTGAACGCCTTTTTTGATTTTATCATGTCCTGGATGACTGAGAATCTTCACCAGCATGTGCTTTGAAAAACATTTGCTATTTTTTTAACACTACTTTGACTAAGGCTGCGCTTTTTTGCGCAAGTGAACTTGGCTTCTAAATCCCCCGGTCCCTTTCAGTGGGCTATATAATGTTGATTCAAATGCTAATGACCCTACTAAAGACCCATTGATTGTACACCTACACCCCTCCACCCCCTACCCCTCAGTCCAAAATCCTTTGACCCAGTGCAGGCCTTGTATAACACATAAGCATTTATCGCTGCCAGGTCAAGCATGTTATAGAACACGGCAATGGGCCGCACCATATATAAATGTGCAATCTGGTCCATTATACCGATGTGTCAGTTGACCTCAGGTCATGTGACCTGTGTCGGTCCGTCAGTTGACCTCATGTCATGTGACCTGTGTCGGTCAGTCAGTTGACCTCATGTCGTGTGACCTATGTCGGTCCATCAGTTGACTTCATGTCATGGTCCGTCAGTTGACCTCGGGTCATGTGACCTGTCGGTCCGTCAGTTGACCTCATGTCGTGTGACCTATGTCGGTCCATCAGTTGACTTCATGTCGTGTGACCTATGTCGGTCCGTCAGTTGACCTCGGGTCATGTGACCTGTGTCGGTCCGTCAGTTGACCTCAGGTCATGTGACCTGTGTCGGTCCATCAGTTGACTTCATGTCGTGTGACCTATGTCGGTCCGTCAGTTGACCTCAGGTCATGTGACCTGTGTCGGTCCGTCAGTTGACCTCGGGTCATGTGACCTATGTCGGTCCGTCAGTTGACCTCGGGTCATGTGACCTGTGTCGGTCCGTCAGTTGACCTCAGGTCATGTGACCTGTGTCGGTCCATCAGTTGACTTCATGTCGTGTGACCTATGTCGGTCCGTCAGTTGACCTTAGGTCATGTGACCTGTGTCGGTCCGTCAGTTGACCTCGGGTCATGTGACCTATGTCGGTCCGTCAGTTGACCTCGGGTCATGTGACCTGTGTCGGTCCGTCAGTTGACCTCAGGTCATGTGACCTGTGTCGGTCCATCAGTTGACTTCATGTCGTGTGACCTATGTCGGTCCGTCAGTTGACCTCGGGTCATGTGACCTGTGTCGGTCCGTCAGTTGACCTTGGGTCATGTGACCTATGTCGGTCCGTCAGTTGACCTCAGGTCATGTGACCTGTGTCAGTCCGTCAGTTGACCTCAGGTTTTTTGACCTGTGTCAGTCCGTCAGTTGACCTTGGGTCATGTGACCTGTGTCGGTCCGTCAGTTGACCTCGGGTCATGTGACCTATGTATGTCCGTCAGTTGACCTCGGGTCATGTGACCTGTGTCGGTCCATCAGTTGACCTCAGGTCATGTGACCTGTGTCGGTCCATCAGTTGATTTCATGTCGTGTGACCTATGTCGGTCTGTCGGTTGACCTCAGGTCATGTGACCTGTGTCAGTACGTCAGTTGACCTCATGCCGTGTGACCTGTGTCGGTCCGTCAGTTGACTTCATGTCGTGTGACCTATGTTGGTCCGTCACTTGACCTCAGGTCATGTGACCTGTGTCGGTATGTCAGTCGACCTCAGGTCATGTGACCTGTGTCGGTCCGTCAGTTGACCTCGGGTCATGTGATCTGTGTCGGTCTGTCAGTTGACCTCGGGTCATGTGACCTTTGTCGGTCCGTCAGTTGACCTCAGCTCATGTGACCTGTGACAGTCCATCAGTTGACTTCATGTCGTGTGACCTATGTCGGTCCGTCAGTTGACCTCAGGTCATGTGACCTATGTCGGTCCGTCAGTTGACCTCAGGTCATGTGACCTGTGTCGGTCCGTCAGTTGACCTCAGGTCATGTGACCTGTGTCAGTACGTCAGTTGACCTCATGCCGTGTGACCTGTGTCGGTCCGTCAGTTGACTTCATGTCGTGTGACCTATGTT
>JBBPBX010084126.1:0-15374 GCA_038048925.1 Garcialebias charrua
TGTGTCCACTCTTCAGGTGAAGATATTTCTGTGAATTGATGATAAAACACACAGACACACACAGTATATATTATATGCAGTATACTGTATATTAAGACAATGGGTCAAACTAATGTCATGTACAGTATTTCCATCATTTTAATGATACACCACTATAACACCAAGTGATGTCCAAATTAAATAGAAAAATAAATATGAAGTATTGTAAACATGTTGACTGGATTAAATAACAAAGCTGACAAATTGAAGCAAAATAATCAACAGCTGCAGGAGCCTGTGCAAATTGTTTTGTACACAAACTAATAACTAATAATGTTGAATAATTATTAGAAACATTAACTAATATATTACCATTTCAGTGCTGTGGAGACGATGTACATGTTGTAGAATTCCTTCTGCCTCGTCCACATGCAGCTCATGTAACTCCACACAGCAGCTCACCTCATGAAGTGAAGGTCTCCAAAAACCAGCAGGAGCTGAAAAACATTATAACCTGCTGTTTACTGGAAATAACTTTGGCTTCTCTGAAGACAATCCGCTAATATATTAACTTTTAAATGGCTAAATTGGACGGATCGAGTTTGTATCTCCTCCATTGTTTTCAAGGTGCGCAGTAGAGACGAGTCTTGTTATGACGTCATCATCCTGCGACGGGGAAATCCCTATTTATCGTGTTAAAAAAATGGCGCTAATTTTAAACTGTTTTTGAGAGGAATTCTAATTAATTTAACATTGTTTTAGCAAAAACGATCAGAGGTCAATCTTAATATATATATATGTTGTGCCATTTTATGGAAAGTTAAAAGATGATGTCAGTGGAGCTTTAAATCATTTTACCATGGTGTGGATAGAAAGAGAAAGGCAGTAGGGGTGGTCCTGAAGGAGGAGTTAGCAAAGAATGTAGTAGATGTGAAAAGAGTGTCAGATAGGGTGAAGTGCCTGAAGGTAGAAGTAGAAGGTCTGATGCTAAACATCGTCAGTGGTTATGCTCCACAAGTTGGATGTAATGTGGAGGAGAAAGATACAGGTGGTCCCCGACTTATGAACAAGTTCCTTTCCTACGCACCGTTCGTAAGTTGAAAATTCACAAGTCGGAACCACACGAGCCGCCACTGATACACGTACATGTACGGTAATGAACAGTTACCAAGTTACCAAGCACTTCGCCTATCCTAACACAGCTACATAATTATCAAAAAACGCTTACAGTCCAGGGGCCTCATGTATCAACCGTGCGTGCGCACAAAATCCTTGCGTACGTCACGATCCACGCAAAACCCCGTATGTATCAAAACTGAACTGAACGTGAATATGTGCGCATCCAAGTACATTTCCACGCCAGCCCCATGGCTGGCGTACGCACGTTTCTGTGGTTCTTGTTCCTTTGGCGACACTTACAGGTGATTCAGAGAAACTGAAGCCCCACAGTCTGTGGTTGACTTTAAGAGCGGCTTGAAGACCTTTCTTTTCAACCGAGCATACTCTGCCTCCTCATGATTCTACTTTTGATCATAGCTGATACTGTTGTTGATTTTAATTGTTTTATTATTTGTTTCATTGACATTTAATTCTGTTGCACCTTGTAGCACTTTGAGATTTCCATTGATGAAATGTGCGTTATAAATTGATGTCATCATTATTATTATTATTATTAACTGTTCATGATGTGAAAATGATTAATATTCCCACCAAACACACGATTAACAAGTATTACATCCACATGACGCAGTTAAATAAAGGACGCGCAAAGTTGTGCCAAAAATAAATTTAACAGGAACGGATTCATTCAGCCTTACTGGAGGATATAATAAATAGTGTAACACGCAGAGCATTTATTTATAAACAGATATAATTTTCTGATCTAGGATATGGCTTATCAGCCGTTTTCAGAAATAATCATTTTTCAGTTTGGCACTGCTGCGCTCTGGAGCAACACAGGAGCCGTGCATCACGCGTGCACATGCAGAAGCAGCGATCAAACTGTTCCCGAGCTTTCCTGAGGGAGCTGCAGGCCGATCAGGGCAGTCCAGTCCACACAAAGCCGATTCATGTCCAATGGAATGTCTCATCTATATGATTCCAAAGGCTGAGTGGTCGCGCTTTGGAGCGCGCGCGCACCCTCGCCGGTGTTACACGGCAGCTGGAGGTGATTCATAATCTGCGTTTATTGTAGATTTCTCCAAAATGACACGTGAAAGTACACCATATATAACTTGTAGGAGAGTAAAAGCTTCACAGACAAACAGATTGCGCACAAGGCTGCGGCGCGCGCAGCGTTTGGAGACTCCAACATCACGTCATGTCATGAAAACTCTCCACTGAGACGCACAGACCCGTTTCTTCATATCATCTATTAAATAAACAAAGATCTACCAAACATCTAAGTTCCTCTGTGTTTACAGTAATTATGGTAATAAACTCGTGCGCAAAGTTAATATTTTCACTCAGAATGAATGGATGAGCCGGTTGCGCACCAAAGCAGGGTGCGCGCACACACTAATACCGACACACAATCACTCGTTCTTTGCGTGATAAACACATTTTATTACTATTCTTACTTAGGATTATTTTCCTCACTCATATTATATTAAATTCATTATTTTCCTGAATCTAGAAATGATTTCTGATCGCGCAGGGATCAAACAAACATGTCCTTCACACATGCAGGAAGTAATTTGCATCTGTTTAACATATGTAAATGAAGGCGTGTCAGGGGAGGTGTCTCACGTGCGCTCAGTTCCACGTTAATTGTGATGTACAAAAGGAATGTGCGTGGATTCCGGTGTACGCACAGTTTGATACATCTGGATTTTTTTGTGCGTACACACTTTTCTGGATTTGACCGTACGTCACTTTTCAGTAGGAAATCCACGCAAGTCTTTGTACATGAGGCCCCAGGGCTAAAAATAAAAAAATAATTTCTTACTTTGAGCTAGTGAAGCCTGTCTCGTCTTGTTGCATGTTAGCTCTTGCACGTCCGAGCTCCGCAACTTCGTGCTGCTTCACGCGGTCCAAACTGTTTACAAGAAGGACTGTTAGCATGTTAACTCCATACATTTGGAGCCAGAAAAAGAGTTAATAACTTACTGAAAGCCGTTTCTCTGCGGTGTCCATCCAAAACAAGCTGCTCCGCGTTAGCATGTTAGCTCTGCCATTAGCTGCGCCCGTTAGTGTTAGCCCCACCAAGGCTGCCGCAGCTGTTTGTCCGCGTTTTCGCATGTTAGCTCGGTGTCCAGACATCTTAAGCTGCCAGGCAGACATCGAGGCGAGCTCCCGGCCGCCGCCCGTCAGCTCCGTGTCCCCGATGGGGCGTTAGCATCGAACCGTCCATCCTACAGCAAGGCTTGTTAGAATGTTAGCTCGTTGCTACTCCGGTCTGGCTCGCTGTCTGCTGCTTCACGCGGTCAACAGCGTCGTTTTGCTTCGCCCATCCGTTCCTCCACAAAACCACCATTCAGCTCCAGATCATGTATCCGAGCGCAGGAACCTCTGATCGGACAAAGCCGGCTGTCAAGGCTGGAGCTACGAGGCTGGAGCTAACTGGCTAAGGCTAAACTCGTGGGCACTGCCCAAAACTGACTGCCGAAAACTGGCGGAAACTGGCGGAAACTGCCGCAAACTTGGTAAATCGGCTTAAAAATGAATAATTATGTATTAATATTAATAATACTGTACATTATTTATAAAGCCATTTAAAACAACCACAGCTGCAAGAAAGTGTTGTACACATGAAATCAAGAACATTTAAACACAAAAAAACACAATTTTTTAATTTTTAATTTCAAATTTTTATTAATATGATTCGTTCGTAAAGTCGGAATGTCGTAAGTCGAGGCCGTCATAAGTTGGGGACCACCTGCATTTTGGAAAGATCTGGATGAAGTGATAGAGAGTATTCCCAGGGAGGAGAGAGTGGTGATCAGAGCAGACCTGAATGGACATGTTGGTGAAGGAAACAGAGGGGATGAGGAAGTGATGGGTAGGTTTGGTGTCAAGGAAAGAAACCAGGAAGGACAGATGGTGGTGGATTTTGCCAAGAGAATGGAAATGGCTGTAGTCAACACCTATTTCCAAAAGAGGGAAGAATATGGAGTTACCTATAAGAGTGAAGGAAGGAGTACACGGCATTGGATGGTTGTGTGTAGAATGACTGTTGTTGTGAAGAAGAGAAAAAGAGTAAAATCAGAGAAGAAGCCTAAATGGTGGAAGCTGAAGAAGAATGTCGTGAGGAGATCAGAGAGGAGATGTTAAAGGCTCTGGGCAGTAAGAAAGAGCTTCCATTTATTTTTATTTTTTATTTTTTATTCCAGAGCAGAGGATGCTGAGGAAACTGCTCCAGATCCCGAGCAACACGTCACACCCACTGCATGACACGCTGGACTCTTACCGCAGCACCTTCAGGTGTAGACTGAGACCACTGAGGTACTCCACAAAACAACACAGGAAGTCCATCCTCCCTGTCACTATTAAAATTTTAACTCCTCCCCCTTTCTACACATATAGGACAATAAAATTAATCCTGCACTACAATAAACACATTAATGTTTCTGTCTACATATGACCTGTTTTGGACCTAAATTGTTGGTATTTTTTATATTCTCTCTTATTTTTTTAAATTCACTGTTATTCTCTGAGATTCCTTGTGTATGTTCCTTTGTATTGCAACAACAATTACCTGCAGGATCAATAAAGTTATTATCTTATCTCAGATGACTGCGCTACTACAGCAACAGTAATTGGAGAAACACGTAGGAATGTACTTGGTGTGTCATCTGGAGAATGGATGATAAGGAAGAATCCATCCAGAGAACCTGACTCAACCTTGTTAGATTCATCCACCTGGATATAAAGCAAGCGTTGAGACATGATGTAGCAATACATTTAAAGGGGACCACACATTCAAAATTCACTTTTTAATGTTTTTTTACTCAACTTTGGGTATTTACTTCATAAAAAAACAGTCCAAAGGCCAAAAAAATGCACCCAGTGGTTTATTTACTCTAAGTAGATTTATTTTACTGTGATAAAAACGGCTCGTTTTTGAAATAAACTGGAAGTCAATCGCGCTTGTGACGTCACAGGCGCGAGGACAACCCACCCCAACACTGTATTACCAAACAGTTGTACTAGCTCATAACTGATAAGTTCACAACAGTCAAATGTCGTTAAGGAGTTGACCGAACTATAAAGTTTTGAGCTCAGTTGACATTTATGCCACTTTAATTGAAGAGGGCTCAATATTTCAGAGTTAATTTGTTTGAAGCACTCAAAAGTTTTAGAAACCAGTGTGACGTTAGCAACGTCGTCACATTCTGGTGGGTGGGGCTTATCTCTCCCTCGGGCCTCGGGTGAGATGAGTCAGCCATCTTGAATTTGCCTCGATGCGGAGAATTTTTTTGCCAGCCTGTGGATGTGAACTACGGTTTAATTTGTTTTTATTTGTTTGCAAGGCGCATTTCCCACCCACCCCCGCTTCAAACCACCACCACCTCAGTTTTTCTCAAGTCTTATTGTCCTCGTTTTCATAAGCGGCGTCTTATCATCAGCCCTGATTTGGTAAGTAAGACAACGTTCTTTTATTTTTTAAACTGAATTTCGATAACTAGTCTTAAATTATGAGCTGGGGATACATTTGTATAATGCGCACAGTGATTGCTATAACTTCAGAAGTCGTTTAATGTGACAAATACGATATGTTACTTCAACTACGGTTCGCGGCTTTTCTGGATGAACTACATTTCCCATAATGCATGTTTGCTCAGGACAAGAGGCCCGTGAAGCCGTTTGAAG
Source organism: Garcialebias charrua (assembly GCA_038048925.1). NCBI lineage: Eukaryota > Metazoa > Chordata > Actinopteri > Cyprinodontiformes > Rivulidae > Garcialebias > Garcialebias charrua. The sequence continues at coordinate 5,791 of JBBPBX010084126.1, forward strand.
CGTAACGTTATCTCTGCTTTACGGTTTCTGTCGGATTTCCCCGCTGTTCTCCGGTTCGGTCCACCTGCTTACCGTTTCGGTTATTTTTTCACTTATTAAATGTTTTTAACGGAGAATATGTGCACAGCGGAACTAAATTTCCTGGGCGCATTTCAGCACGGCACTATTATCTTGCAGCACGCTTAGCATTAGCAACCTAGCATGCATCTCGTGTGGGTATGTGTGTACTAGCGTGAAACGAAAAATGCTGAACAACATAATGTCTCGTGATGCTGACCGAGCCTGTGTTTGTATTTCTTCGTAGGTGTGTGGTTGTGAGATCATCTCTAAACCGTTAAGGTAGGATATATTTAGAAATACTGTAGTTCCAGTGAATTTGGTTTTATTTTATGTTATTTTGAAATGTGGGGTGACCACAGGAAAAAAACTTTGATCACTTGGACTCTTTCTTAATACTCAGCAAAAACCATCAATAACCGAATTGGAAATCCTAAAAGCCCACAATTTTGATGCTTTGCTTGTTAATAAATAACTTGCTTATTTTTGTAACATTTCCATTTCTACTATAATTAGTGTAATTTAGTTTACAATTGGTATATTTAAATCCTGCTATTTAGCAGTATGTATTATTTAAGAAATGTTTTTGAAAATGAATAAATCATCTTTCTGCACATTGTGTACAGATATTGGGGTACAAAAGGTGAGAGACGTCTTGGACAGATGGCCATCCCTACTTATGGATTCACAGGTAAAAAAATAAAATGTTGTACAGTCTGTTTTAAAGAATGACATTTAACTTTCCATTTCTAACTTGGTTCTGACACATCCCTAATACAAATACACTTTGTTTTGCTATCTGCCAACAGAAAACTTAAAATATCTTCACATTTCTGTTCATTATTCCTCTTTGTACATTTGTGTAATTGTGTCCATGTACAGGTGTTTGCAGAGTTCCACCGAATCAACAATGTTAACCTGCGCAATCAATTCTACAAGGAGCTGGACAGATACACGCCGAAACTCATAACCTTATTCAGAGACAAGGCCACCATGACGGGCAAGATAGCGGAGGAGCTAACCAAGCTCAGGGATGTATGACCTTCAGGTGAATATTGAACTTTGCATGATTCAGAAACAATTGTAAAACAGCAGCCATACTTTAAAGTGCCTGAACTGTGTCCCGAGGTTAGGGGATTATGCCATGAACACATACATGTATTCAAATCAGCTTCAATTTTAGGAAGTCCTAATAAAAACTGTTTTCATAAAATTTGATTTACAATTTTAAGTTTTTTCCTTTGGGAGTTATTAAAGTATTTGCAATACAAAGTTATTAATTTAGATGATAAAGGTTTGTATTTGTGTATACAATACTATTGTCATGGATATTTTTGGTCCATAGGAACAACATGATGTAAATATGAGACGGGTCCTCATCCTTCATGCACTTCCTGTATACCTGCGTGAAGATGCCTCCAAGTTCTTCATGACCTGTAATGTAAGTAATACTGTGCTATCCATTCCAGAGGACTATTCCAGAAAGGAGGTTCAGCAAACCTTGACTTTTTTCGATTACTTACTGCAATCTTCATCAGAAGTCACGTGGTGTAACTGTGACGTGTCTCCCAGCTGATTTTAACCAAGCAAAAATCAGCTGGCAGACTTCCTGCCATTTGCTGGAAGTAATCCAAATGTGAAGGTACTAACAAACAGCACTGGTCTGATGAAAAAAAAAACTTTAACTACACTCTGAACTCTGAGTTGATGTGTTATCCCTCCAGAAAATGTTTGCTTCCTGTTTTTCCCCTGTTGCCATGGTGAATCACAGTAACGGAGCTATGTTGATGGTGGCTTTTTACTAGTCGTCAGGCAGGAGCTCAACTCAAAGTCAATTTAACAAACTCCAGGGTTCCCACGGGTCCTTAAAGTCTTAGATTTTCTTTGAAAATGTTAATTTCTTAAAAAGTCTTAAATTCACTGAAAATGTAGCTTTAGGTATTAAAGTAGATTAGGGTAAAGTACTGATAGATAAAAGGAGATCAATGAAAATAATGTTTGACTCTGTTTACAGCGGATATGTAGCTTCAATTTGTTTTAGAAGTAAACATAACAAAATAATCCAACTTCTCTTCCTACACGCTGCAGAACTGATGTGCAACGATACAAATAACAATAATTTAGTTGTCAAAACGCCTAATTTCCCAAAATCTAGCCTGCAACAGTTATTTGAGGGATGTGAAAGATAAGTGTGAAACAAACATAAAATATAAGCATATGTAAAGACAATGGTTTAAACATGTAGCTAAGTTGCAGTCTAAGTCCTAGGTGCTAAGTGACAGTAATGTCTAGACATCATTAGCATAATTAGTGTAGTAAACTTGAAGGAATGAACTCATTCTTGTATTTGTGTTTTGTAGGCAGCAGATGGTCCAGACCTCACTGACACTCCGGTGGCTCTTCTGACAGTCGTCCCAGATGACACTACTGATGCAGTCGTCCCAGATGACACTACTGATGCAGCCATGTTCAGCCCTGAGAGCATCTTTATTGTCGTGGAGGATGAAATGATTGCGAGTGGTCCCACAAATCTGGCTGACTCATTTGTCCTGCTCCTTGGGTACATCTAACGTAACTAACGAAACGACTGTTCAGTTCATGCACTATACACGTTTAAAGATCCACTGACATCTTCTTTGAACTTTGCATGAAATGTCACAAGATATATATCTTGTATCATTCAACTATGTTCGTTTTTGCAAACAAAATGATAAATTAATGAAAATTCCTTTCAAAGTGAGTTTAAAATTAAAAACCATGTTTCTGCACGGGACGTCTGACTACACGCGAATGCAACATCTGTGACGTAGGAGAAAGAACCTTCAGTCTGCGTCCGCTAGGATAACATATTGTATTCTCTGCCAGATCGCCTTTTTTTGTATAACTTGAAAATTGCCGGTACGTTGTGTCGCATTTGAGTGTTCTAATATCATCAGTGAACAAGTGAGCCTTTTCACTTTCCCAAAAGATGTAAACCTTTGTCAAGTATGGAATAAATAAAGCTGCCCCCCCTCGGAGATCCCTCGCTTCCTGAAAAGGTAAGAGTCAAATAAATACGGGTGCAGACCTAAATTAGAACCTGCTGTTTCTGCTCATCTAACTTGCTCCTTCCAAAACTGAAGACAAATCGCTCAAATCTTCACTTAGATTGATAATTTTGTTGTTTTATTTCTTGTCCGCCATAAATATTTAAAAGGGGCGTTCTAAAGACGGTCTTTCTCCTACGTCAAATGTTGCATTCGCGTGTAGTCGGAATGGATGTCCCGTGAAGAAACACGGTTTTTAATTTTAAACTCACTTTGAAAGGAATTTTCATTAATTTATCATTTTGTTCGCAAAAACGAACATAGTTGAATGATACAAGATATATATCTTGTAACATTTTATGCAAAGTTCAAATATGTCAGTGGACCTTTAAAGTGTATGTGACATCATCTTTCTACTTTGCATAAAATGTTACAAGATATATATCTTGTAACATTCAACTATGTTCGTTTTTGTAACAAAAGGATAAATTAATGAAAATTCCTTTCAAAGTGAGTTTAAAATTAAAAACCGGGTTTCTTCACGGGACATCCGACTACAATGGAGCCAAGATGGTCTAGTGGCAGGGCTTTTGACTACGGATCCGAAGGTCGCGGGTTCGCGCCCCGGCCACTACCCAGCTTGGGGTGTCTATGAGTGCACACCTATTTCTCCAGCTCCCCGGGCGCTTTCGGGCTGCTCACTGCACCACCTGGTAGGTGGTTGGGTTAAATGCAGAGACGAATTTCGTCTGTGTATGGGAACATACGCAGATGACAGGAATAGACATTTAGGAGCCAAGATGGTCTAGTGGCAGGGCTTTTGACTACGGACCCGAAGGTCGCGGGTTCGCGCCCCGGCCACTACCCAGCTTGGGGTGTCTATGAGTGCACACCTATTTCTCCAGCTCCCCGGGCGCTTTCGGGCTGCTCACTGCACCACCTGGTAGGTGGTTGGGTTAAATGCAGAGACGAATTTCGTCTGTGTATGGGAACATACGCAGATGACAGGAATAGACATTATTATTATTATTATTATTATCTGTGACATAGGAAGGAGGAAGTCTTTAGAACACCCCTTTTTAAATATTCATGGCGGACAAGAAATAAAACAACAAAATTATCAATCTAAGTGAAGATTTGAGCGATTTTTCTTCAGTTTAGGAAGCAGCAAGTTAGATGAGCAGAAACAGCAGGTTCTAATTTAGCTCTGCACACACATTTAATTGACTCTTACCTTTTCAGGAAGCGAGGGATCTCCGAGGGGGGGGGCAGCTTTATTTATTCCATACTTGACAAAGGTTTACATCTTTTGGGAAAGTGAAAAGGCTCACTTGTTCACTGATGATATTAGAACACCCAAATGTGACACAACGTATGGTACCTGCATTTTTCAAGTTATAAAAAAAAAGGCGATCTGGCAGAGAATACGTTATGAGTTATCCTAGCACGCAGACTGAAGGTTCCTTCTCCTACGTCACAGGTGTTGCATTCACGTGTAGTCGGACGTCCCGTGAAGAAACACGGTTTTTAATTTTAAACTCACTTTGAAAGGAATTTTCATTAATTTATCATTTTGTTTGCAAAAACGAACATAGTTGAATGATACAAGATATATATCTTGTGACATTTTATGCAAAGTTCAAAGATGATGTCAGTGGATTTAAGGTTCTGTTAACGCTTACCTTGATGCAGTACCTGATGTTGCCAGTTGACGTAAGGCACAGTTGAAACAACTACAGTACAGTACTTTATTTTAATGTTGTTTTTTTTTAGTTTCCTTAAGTGCCTTAATGTTTTTAAACAGTGTTAAATGGCAGCACATTGTAAATGTTGTTGTTGTTGAGGATGGATTATACTTATACTTGTTAATACATAAATATAACCACATTGGCGTATTGCTCAAAGTTTATGCACTAAAATAACTTGTGGGAAACGACTGTTCAGTTCATGCACTATACACGTTTAAGATTCTGTTGCCTAATGCCTACCTTGATGCAGTACCTGATGTTGCCAGTTGAAGTAAGGCACAACAACTACAGTACATAATGTTTTTTTTTTTAAGTTTCCTTAAGTGCCTAAATGTTTTTAAACCGTGTTAAATTGCAGCACATTGAGGATGGATTATATTTACTGTATAAGCTAGAGTTTTAATCCTTTGAGTTTTTCTCTTAAGGTGCTGGAGCCATCTCCTTTTTCGTTTGTTTTAATTTATGACTGTATACTGTATATATATTTAATAAAATAATTTGTTAAAAAAATTGAGTATTTCATGGGTCAATTTTGAGTAAATATTTCCCAGATTATGAGCTGAGTAATATAGAAAATTTTAAGTTTATTTCAAGCCGTATTTGAGTTGAAAATTATAAAAAATTTGAGTGTATTTCAAGTATATATGAGCTGAAATTTTTGAAAATTTTAAGTGAAGTACTCCATAATTATAAGTTGAGAAATATCAAGATTTTTAAGTTAATGTTGAGATAATTTAAGACAACTGCACATGCAATTTTTAATTTGTATAAACTTAAAAATTTTAAAAACATCACTCAATTTTTATTATGTAATCTGTTACAAAAAAACTTTTGAGTTCTGTGAACTTATTAGGGTTTACAGTGTAAATATGTGTGCACTCAACTCAGACACCCCCACCACACCAGACTGCACAGACTACATTCCAATGTTTCCTCCAGGTAAGTAAGACTCTGCTTGCACTTCCCCCCTTAGTCAGAAGAGAGGCCCTGACCTGAATTCACACATAACAGACCCTGAATTTATCTCATAGTTGAGCATTTTGGGACATCCACTGAACGGAAAGCTTTGTCTGCTCCAGAACAATTTTATGCATAAAATTGTCTTATTCTGCTGTGTTGATTACTGTATCGTGTAACCCTGATGGTCTGTCAAATAAATTATTTTGCTTACAAGTACTATCTCTCTCCTTGTCCTTGGCACATGTTTATACGGTGCGTGCCGGCACATGCAGGTGGCCCATTGCTGTGTTCTACAACATGCTTGACCTATTGTTGTCCGTCACCTGACGGACCGACATAGGTCACATGACATGAGGTCAACTGACAAAACGACACAGGTCACACGACATGAAGTCAAATGACGGACCGACACTGGTCACACGACATGAGGTCAACTGACGGACCAACACAGGTCACACGGCATGAGGTCAACTGACGTACTGACACAGGTCACATGACCTGAGGTCAAGTGACGGACCAACATAGGTCACACGACATGAAGTCAACTGACGGACCGACACAGGTCACACGGCATGAGGTCAACTGACGTACTGACACAGGTCACATGACCTGAGGTCAACTGACGGACCGACACAGGTCACATGACCCGAGGTCAACTGACGGACCGACACAGGTCACATGACCTGAGGTCAACTGACGGACCGACATAGGTCACACGACATGAAGTCAACTGATGGACCAACACAGGTCACATGACCTGAGGTCAACTGACGGACCGACACAGGTCACATGACCTGAGGTCAACTGACGGACCAACACAGGTCACATGACCTGAGGTCAACTGACGGACCGACATAGGTCACACGACATGAAGTCAACTGATGGACCGACACAGGTCACATGACCTGAGGTCAACTGACGGACCGACACAGGTCACATGACCCGAGGTCAACTGACGGACCGACACAGGTCACATGACCCGAGGTCAACTGACGGACCGACACAGGTCACATGACCTGAGGTCAACTGACGGACCGACATAGGTCACACGACATGAAGTCAACTGATGGACCGACACAGGTCACATGACCTGAGGTCAACTGACTGACCGACACAGGTCACATGACCCGAGGTCAACTGACAGACCGACATAGGTCACACGACATGAAGTCAACTGATGGACCGACACAGGTCACACGACATGAGGTCAACTGACGGACCGCCACAGGTCACATGACCCGAGGTCAACTGACGGACCATGACATGAAGTCAACTGATGGACCGACACAGGTCACACGACATGAGGTCAACTGACGGACGACATAGGTCACATGACATGAGGTCAACTGACGGACCGACACAGGTCACATGACCTGAGGTCAACTGACACACTGGTATAATGGACCAGATTGCACATTTATATACGGTGCGGCCCATTGCCGTGTTCTACAACATGCTTGACCTGGCAACGATAAATGCTTATGTGTTATACAAGGCCTGCATTGGGTCCAAGGATTTTGGACTGAGGGATAGGGGGTAGGGGGTGTAGGTGTAGAATTAATGGGTCTTTAGTAGGGTCATTAGCATTTGAATCAACATTATATAGCCCACTGAAAGGGACCGGGGGATTTAGAAGCCAAGTTCACTTGCGCAAAAAAGTGCAGCCTTAGGGCCAGTTTACACGGCGCGTATTTTGAGTGTAACCGCTACTTTCTCTTTGCGACTTTGCTTATCGCCTACACGACGCTGCTGGCCCCCCTCGATGACACCGATACTTTTCTGACCCTGCTCTCAAGGTGGAAGTTTTTCGCTGACCCCCCGTTGATAATGTAAACATCTCCCGCGGAGCTTTTGTTTGAACACATGCACGCAGCACGCACGCGCAGACAGCCGGCATTTTAACAATGGCGGTGGACTGGACAGTGGACACACGCACCACTTTCTGAACTATAGCTGATGGAATATATTTTGATTCTCATATTTAATTATTCTACACCTTACCTGCATCTGTGTTGGAAGAGAGCCAGCTGCCTGGATCCAGTTGTCGCTGTTAACGAGGCAGTCGGACATTTCACGTGTCACGCTGCACTATAACATACTAAATGTGCTATATATTAACAGTTTAACAATAATAAACAGTATTTATGTTAGCGTGGGAGATATTTACATTTATCTGAGCTAAATGAAGCTATCTGGACTCGTTACGTCATGCCTAACATGCTGCTGAAAATGAAGACACCAGGTTGATTTTTAATTTATTTATTTATTCAACACCACAAACTCATGTCACAAACACTGAGAATTAAATTGAACACTTTTAAAAACACGTTAACCAAACTTTAATGAACTGGACTCTGTTGTTCATCCTGGTGGAAACTGGACCCACATCCGAACCGCCGGTCCGCTTCGTGGAACAGCTTCGACCTCGCAGGAAAAAAATAAAAATAAAACCTCAGTTGGTTGTTCTGTGATCGAACTAAACACAAGGAAACATTATTAAGAACATTGTTTACCTTGTAGCGCTGCTGTAAATCAGCTGATTCTCACGGACTAAAGTCAGACATGTTGACTCGGTTCCGGTCCAGTCAGCAACTGGTGTGCAGATGAAGCGGTCCACTTGGTGTCAGATCTGTTGACTCTTGTCCAAATTCCAGCTTTAACTTGTTGTTAACTTGTTGACAACAACTTGTAGTAGCTGAACTTTTAGCCAGAGAGGAAAACAGGCTGCCTCGTGTGCTTTGTTTACCTCAGGCAGCAGTGGCACGCATGCGCAGTAGTGAAGGTTCCAAAGATCACAGCGCCATCTACAGGCCCAGCATGGTAACTACAGTAAATTCATGAGTACGGGGGGTGGAGGGGGAGAGAGTCGTATCCACAGAATTCGCCCATGTCAACGCAAAACTTTCAACCTAATTAACATACCCAAAAGTTGCGTTTCCCCCACACAGTGTCCGTGTAAACAGGGCCTTAGTCAAAGTAGTGCTAGATGAGCACCATTGATTAGTGGACGGGGCAGACTCCCTTATAGCTGGGCATGCTGCTATGGGGTGCGTGTGTCTTGTTTCCCTCCCTGCTGCTCCAGTTGGCTGCTTCATCCTGCTGGTGCTCTTGGTCTGCTTGTCTGAGATCGTAAGTGCCAGCTTCTTGATTTAATGGCTGGGATCATGGTTGGGTTTGTGGGTGTCACACCTGTCCATTTCTGCAGCGTTGCTCTGCTGGCATTGCCGGCTGGGTGGGGATTGCTGTGGCGTGCGGTTAGGCCCTCGCCTGCTGACCTGCTTCCTCCCAGGTTGGTTGTGTCTCCATCTCTGGGTAAGTACCTGCAATTTTACTGCTTGGAGCTGCAGCGCTGTGGACACTCTGCTGTCTTGTCTTGTCCTGTCTTTCCAGTGTGTTTGGGCCGCTTTCAACAAGACCTGTACTGGATGGGCAGGTTATGTGGGCAGAGCATGGCTTCTCTGACTCCGTTGAAAGGGGCATGGAACTGGAACTGGATGATGGCAACAACTGGGTCTATGGTTTAAAGTGTTTTTTTTCCTTTTTTTAGTCTTCCTTTCTTGTCAGGGACCGAGTGGTGGACTTGAATCCTTGAGGAAAGAACTGTTTGACAAGGACCAAGTTGTAGACTTGAATCCTTGTTTTGAAAGAAGGAACTGCTTTACAGGGACCAGGTTGTGGACTGGAAACCTTGGTTTTAAAGAAATAATCGTTTTTAATGAAATTGTGTAAATAAATATTGTAAATTTTCTAAGGTCTGTGTTCTAGTGTTTAACTTAAAGGAGCAAGAGCTCCA